>JAVTVY010043736.1:0-200660 GCA_036873755.1 Hanleya hanleyi
ACAGGAGACGCCACATTCCAAGACCTAAACGGACGGTCAGGGCTTCAAACTCAAATTCCAGACGAATCCAGAACGAAAAAGACCTTATATGTGATTATTGCATAGCGTCAGACAACATATGATGGGAATAATGAATGTTCGGTTTCGAAATTAGTAATACAGATGTTAGTGGTTAATCACAAAAAGTATTTAAAACACAATCTAAAGAATGAGAGTATATTGAGATTCCGAAATAACATGTCAAAATGCATGTATGAATAAATAAAGGGATACAGTATTTTATCGTTCATAAATTGAACCAAATAAATCAAATTTATCAGGGGGTAAACTGCATAATATAATTTCTGAGTCTCATTCTATTTCATTTGTGTTAGATGCGATCGCCAATAGCAATGAATAAATAGGTAACCGCCTGAAATTCCGAAATAATAGCTGGGGATCTGTATACATTAAAATCCTAGCAATTTAGAATGTTTGTATGGTGAGTCGTCAGGGAATCTGGCACCAAGTCACCTGTCCACCTTTTCTATATGTAATTTGCAAATACACACCAGATCCGAAGCTGGTTTCACCCATTGCTTCTACTCTAATACATAAATAAACATTGAATTAGTGAAATAGCGAACTGAACCACAACAACAATGAGTGGTACTCACCAGCTTTTGTCTCAGAATTCACACATAATAGGGGTCGAGCACTGGTAACCGAAACACCTTTTCGCGATTTGTTGTCCGCAATTTGACAGCATGAAATACATCACTTATTTATACTGAAAGCAGTATATTCAGTATTCTGACATACATGTATGTTGCTGGAAAAAGTATAGCAACAGGAAATCTCCATAGCAAGAAACATAAATGCGGACTTGTCAGGCTGGAGTCCATCAGCTGTTTGTGCCGAAAATAGATATAGCAGACGACAGAAGTCACGTGCTGATGACGTAGAAGCAAACGTCAGCAAAGTGTCAGTTGAGTTCACATTAAGGTCACACGTACCCGTGGGATCTTGGTACTGTATGTTGGATAAATCTCCATCACATAACGTAGTATGAAAGGTGGAATGGATTTATGCTGATCACGTATAACTTAGAAATGTAATTCTCACAGCCAGTCTAGTGTACAGGTAGCCCGACGCGTATTTCTGATTTAGGGTTAGGGCCGGAGTTTTAGAGTCAAATATGAAGTTCGAACTTAGGCTTAGGGCTGAAGCGCTAGAGGCAAACACGTGTTAGGGCTCCTTAGGTGAAGAAGGGATGGTTTCAGCTATAGTTTTATATATTTACCGGACTATACGCGGAAACGCTAATATGTTACTGTTGAATATAGAACAGAAATGAATCCCAAAATAGATAGAAGTTATACCTAATACTGATAGCGTATTACACATATCAAAATTCCAGTGTGAATGTGCGATATTAAACTGGTCACAATAAATATGAAGGCAATAGCATATAATTGTGATTTTCACCGACAGTCTGTTTACTTATTTATAACCATACGGCCATGAATAACACCGTGAATATGTTACAAGTTTTTGATACCAAAATCATCAAAGCGCCTAGTTATATACATGTCACGTGCAAATAAGGCTGAAGCCGCCGGCCTAGGGCGTGCTAGCTACGTCTCTGTATAGAAATTGCAACAAATAACTTTTACTCATTGCAATAACATACTAATCATTTTAGTGGGAGTGTAAAACATAATGTTCTACGGGAGACATTGTAGATCACGACACTGCTTACATTTGAACAGGAGACGCCACATTCCAAGACCTAAACGGACGGTCAGGGCTTCAAACTCAAATTCCAGACGAATCCAGAACGAAAAAGACCTTATATGTGATTATTGCATAGCGTCAGACAACATATGATGGGAATAATGAATGTTCGGTTTCGAAATTAGTAATACAGATGTTAGTGGTTAATCACAAAAAGTATTTAAAACACAATCTAAAGAATGAGAGTATATTGAGATTCCGAAATAACATGTCAAAATGCATGTATGAATAAATAAAGGGATACAGTATTTTATCGTTCATAAATTGAACCGAATAAATCAAATTTATCAGGGGGTAAACTGCATAATATAATTTCTGAGTCTCATTCTATTTCATTTGTGTTAGATGCGATCGCCAATAGCAATGGATAAATAGGTAACCGCCTGAAATTCCGAAATAATAGCTGGGGATCTGTATACATTAAAATCCTAGCAATTTAGAATGTTTGTATGGTGAGTCGTCAGGGAATCTGGCACCAAGTCACCTGTCCACCTTTTCTATATGTAATTTGCAAATACACACCAGACCCGAAGCTGGTTTCACCCATTGCTTCTACTCTAATACATAAATAAACATTGAATTAGTGAAATAGCGAACTGAACCACAACAACAATGAGTGGTACTCACCAGCTTTTGTCTCAGAATTCACACATAATAGGGGTCGAGCACTGGTAACCGAAACACCTTTTCGCGATTTGTTGTCCGCAATTTGACAGCATGAAATACATCACTTATTTATACTGAAAGCAGTATATTCAGTATTCTGACATATGTTGCTGGAAAAAGTATAGCAACAGGAAATCTCCATAGCAAGAAACATAAATGCGGACTTGTCAGGCTGGAGTCCATCAGCTGTTTGTGCCGAAAATAGATATAGCAGACGACAGAAGTCACGTGCTGATGACGTAGAAGCAAACGTCAGCAAAGTGTCAGTTGAGTTCACATTAAGGTCACACGTACCCGTGGGATCTTGGTACTGTATGTTGGATAAATCTCCATCACATAACGTAGTATGAAAGGTGGAATGGATTTATGCTGATCACGTATAACTTAGAAATGTAATTCTCACAGCCAGTCTAGTGTACAGGTAGCCCGACGCGTATTTCTGATTTAGGGTTAGGGCCGGAGTTTTAGAGTCAAATATGAAGTTCGAACTTAGGCTTAGGGCTGAAGCGCTAGAGGCAAACACGTGTTAGGGCTCCTTAGGTGAAGAAGGGATGGTTTCAGCTATAGTTTTATATATTTACCGGACTATACGCGGAAACGCTAATATGTTACTGTTGAATATAGAACAGAAATGAATCCCAAAATAGATAGAAGTTATACCTAATACTGATAGCGTATTACACATATCAAAATTCCAGTGTGAATGTGCGATATTAAACTGGTCACAATAAATATGAAGGCAATAGCATATAATTGTGATTTTCACCGACAGTCTGTTTACTTATTTATAACCATACGGCCATGAATAACACCGTGAATATGTTACAAGTTTTTGATACCAAAATCATCAAAGCGCCTAGTTATATACATGTCACGTGCAAATAAGGCTGAAGCCGCCGGCCTAGGGCGTGCTAGCTACGTCTCTGTATAGAAATTGCAACAAATAACTTTTACTCATTGCAATAACATACTAATCATTTTAGTGGGAGTGTAAAACATAATGTTCTACGGGAGACATTGTAGATCACGACACTGCTTACATTTGAACAGGAGACGCCACATTCCAAGACCTAAACGGACGGTCAGGGCTTCAAACTCAAATTCCAGACGAATCCAGAACGAAAAAGACCTTATATGTGATTATTGCATAGCGTCAGACAACATACGATGGGAATAATGAATGTTCGGTTTCGAAATTAGTAATACAGATGTTAGTGGTTAATCACAAAAAGTATTTAAAACACAATCTAAAGAATGAGAGTATATTGAGATTCCGAAATAACATGTCAAAATGCATGTATGAATAAATAAAGGGATACAGTATTTTATCGTTCATAAATTGAACCGAATAAATCAAATTTATCAGGGGGTAAACTGCATAATATAATTTCTGAGTCTCATTCTATTTCATTTGTGTTAGATGCGATCGCCAATAGCAATGAATAAATAGGTAACCGCCTGAAATTCCGAAATAATAGCTGGGGATCTGTATACATTAAAATCCTAGCAATTTAGAATGTTTGTATGGTGAGTCGTCAGGGAATCTGGCACCAAGTCACCTGTCCACCTTTTCTATATGTAATTTGCAAATACACACCAGACCCGAAGCTGGTTTCACCCATTGCTTCTACTCTAATACATAAATAAACATTGAATTAGTGAAATAGCGAACTGAACCACAACAACAATGAGTGGTACTCACCAGCTTTTGTCTCAGAATTCACACATAATAGGGGTCGAGCACTGGTAACCGAAACACCTTTTCGCGATTTGTTGTCCGCAATTTGACAGCATGAAATACATCACTTATTTATACTGAAAGCAGTATATTCAGTATTCTGACATATGTTGCTGGAAAAAGTATAGCAACAGGAAATCTCCATAGCAAGAAACATAAATGCGGACTTGTCAGGCTGGAGTCCATCAGCTGTTTGTGCCGAAAATAGATATAGCAGACGACAGAAGTCACGTGCTGATGACGTAGAAGCAAACGTCAGCAAAGTGTCAGTTGAGTTCACATTAAGGTCACACGTACCCGTGGGATCTTGGTACTGTATGTTGGATAAATCTCCATCACATAACGTAGTATGAAAGGTGGAATGGATTTATGCTGATCACGTATAACTTAGAAATGTAATTCTCACAGCCAGTCTAGTGTACAGGTAGCCCGACGCGTATTTCTGATTTAGGGTTAGGGCCGGAGTTTTAGAGTCAAATATGAAGTTCGAACTTAGGCTTAGGGCTGAAGCGCTAGAGGCAAACACGTGTTAGGGCTCCTTAGGTGAAGAAGGGATGGTTTCAGCTATAGTTTTATATATTTACCGGACTATACGCGGAAACGCTAATATGTTACTGTTGAATATAGAACAGAAATGAATCCCAAAATAGATAGAAGTTATACCTAATACTGATAGCGTATTACACATATCAAAATTCCAGTGTGAATGTGCGATATTAAACTGGTCACAATAAATATGAAGGCAATAGCATATAATTGTGATTTTCACCGACAGTCTGTTTACTTATTTATAACCATACGGCCATGAATAACACCGTGAATATGTTACAAGTTTTTGATACCAAAATCATCAAAGCGCCTAGTTATATACATGTCACGTGCAAATAAGGCTGAAGCCGCCGGCCTAGGGCGTGCTAGCTACGTCTCTGTATAGAAATTGCAACAAATAACTTTTACTCATTGCAATAACATACTAATCATTTTAGTGGGAGTGTAAAACATAATGTTCTACGGGAGACATTGTAGATCACGACACTGCTTACATTTGAACAGGAGACGCCACATTCCAAGACCTAAACGGACGGTCAGGGCTTCAAACTCAAATTCCAGACGAATCCAGAACGAAAAAGACCTTATATGTGATTATTGCATAGCGTCAGACAACATATGATGGGAATAATGAATGTTCGGTTTCGAAATTAGTAATACAGATGTTAGTGGTTAATCACAAAAAGTATTTAAAACACAATCTAAAGAATGAGAGTATATTGAGATTCCGAAATAACATGTCAAAATGCATGTATGAATAAATAAAGGGATACAGTATTTTATCGTTCATAAATTGAACCAAATAAATCAAATTTATCAGGGGGTAAACTGCATAATATAATTTCTGAGTCTCATTCTATTTCATTTGTGTTAGATGCGATCGCCAATAGCAATGAATAAATAGGTAACCGCCTGAAATTCCGAAATAATAGCTGGGGATCTGTATACATTAAAATCCTAGCAATTTAGAATGTTTGTATGGTGAGTCGTCAGGGAATCTGGCACCAAGTCACCTGTCCACCTTTTCTATATGTAATTTGCAAATACACACCAGACCCGAAGCTGGTTTCACCCATTGCTTCTACTCTAATACATAAATAAACATTGAATTAGTGAAATAGCGAACTGAACCACAACAACAATGAGTGGTACTCACCAGCTTTTGTCTCAGAATTCACACATAATAGGGGTCGAGCACTGGTAACCGAAACACCTTTTCGCGATTTGTTGTCCGCAATTTGACAGCATGAAATACATCACTTATTTATACTGAAAGCAGTATATTCAGTATTCTGACATATGTTGCTGGAAAAAGTATAGCAACAGGAAACCTCCATAGCAAGAAACATAAATGCGGACTTGTCAGGCTGGAGTCCATCAGCTGTTTGTGCCGAAAATAGATATAGCAGACGACAGAAGTCACGTGCTGATGACGTAGAAGCAAACGTCAGCAAAGTGTCAGTTGAGTTCACATTAAGGTCACACGTACCCGTGGGATCTTCGTATTGTGTGTTGGATAAATCTCCATCACATAACGTAATATGAAAGGTGGAATGGAAATATGCTGATCACGTATAATAACCTAGAAATGTAATTCTCACAGCCAGTCTAGTGTACAGGTAGCCCGACGCGTATTTCTGATTAGGGCCGTAGTTTTAGAGTCAAATACGAAGTTCGGACTTAGGGTTAGGGCCGGAGCGCTAGGGGCAAACACGTGTTAGGGCTCCTTAGGTGCAGAAGGGATGGTTTCAGCTATAGTTTTATATATTTACCGGACTATACGCGGAAACGCTAATATGATACTGTTAAATATAGAACAGAAATGAATCCCAAAATAGGTAGAAGTTATACCTAATTACTGGTAGCGTATTACACATATCAAAATTCCAGTGTGAATGTGCGATATTAAACTGGTCACAATAAATATAAAGGCAAAAGCATATAATTGTGATTTTCACCGACAGTCTGTTTACTTATTTATAACCATACGGCCATAAATAAAACCGTGAATATGTTACTAGTTTTTGATACCAAAATCATCAAAGCGCCTAGTTATATACATGTCACGTGGAAATAAGGCTGAAGCCGCCGGCCTAGGGCGTGCTAGCTACGTCTCTGTATAGAAATTGCAACAAATAACTTTTACTCATTGCAATAACATACTAATCATTTTAGTGGGAGTGTAAAACATAATGTTCTACGGGAGACATTGTAGATCACGACACTGCTTACATCTGAACAGGAGACGCCACATTCCAAGACCTAAACGGACGGTCAGGGCTTCAAACTCAAATTCCAGACGAATCCAGAACGAAAAAGACCTTATATGTGATTATTGCATAGCGTCAGACAACATATGATGGGAATAATGAATGTTCGGTTTCGAAATTAGTAATACAGATGTTAGTGGTTAATCACAAAAAGTATTTAAAACACAATCTAAAGAATGAGAGTATATTGAGATTCCGAAATAACATGTCAAGATGCATGTATGAATAAATAAAGGGATACAGTATTTTATCGTTCATAAATTGAACCGAATAAATCAAATTTATCAGGGGGTAAACTGCATAATATAATTTCTGAGTCTCATTCTATTTCATTTGTGTTAGATGCGATCGCCAATAGCAATGAATAAATAGGTAACCGCCTGAAATTCCGAAATAATAGCTGGGGATCTGTATACATTAAAATCCTAGCAATTTAGAATGTTTGTATGGTGAGTCGTCAGGGAATCTGGCACCAAGTCACCTGTCCACCTTTTCTATATGTAATTTGCAAATACACACCAGACCCGAAGCTGGTTTCACCCATTGCTTCTACTCTAATACATAAATAAACATTGAATTAGTGAAATAGCGAACTGAACCACAACAACAATGAGTGGTACTCACCAGCTTTTGTCTCAGAATTCACACATAATAGGGGTCGAGCTTTGGTAACCGAAACACCTTTTCGCGATTTGTTGTCCGCAATTTGACAGCATGAAATACATCACTTATTTATACTGAAAGTAGTATATTCAGTATTCTGACATATGTTGCTGGAAAAAGTATAGCAACTGGAAATCTCCATAGCAAGAAACATAAATGCGGACTTGTCAGGCTGGAGTCCATCAGCTGTTTGTGCCGAAAATAGATATAGCAGACGACAGAAGTCACGTGCTGATGACGTAGAAGCAAACGTCAGCAAAGGGTCAGTTGAGTTCACATTAAGGTCACACGTACCCGTGGGATCTTGGTACTGTATGTTGGATAAATCTCCATCACATAACGTAGTATGAAAGGTGGAATGGATTTATGCTGATCACGTATAACTTAGAAATGTAATTCTCACAGCCAGTCTAGTGTACAGGTAGCCCGACGCGTATTTCTGATTTAGGGTTAGGGCCGGAGTTTTAGAGTCAAATATGAAGTTCGAACTTAGGCTTAGGGCTGAAGCGCTAGAGGCAAACACGTGTTAGGGCTCCTTAGGTGAAGAAGGGATGGTTTCAGCTATAGTTTTATATATTTACCGGACTATACGCGGAAACGCTAATATGTTACTGTTGAATATAGAACAGAAATGAATCCCAAAATAGATAGAAGTTATACCTAATACTGATAGCGTATTACACATCTCAAAATTCCAGTGTGAATGTGCGATATTAAACTGGTCACAATAAATATGAAGGCAATAGCATATAATTGTGATTTTCACCGACAGTCTGTTTACTTATTTATAACCATACGGCCATGAATAAAACCGTGAATATGTTACAAGTTTTTGATACCAAAATCATCAAAGCGCCTAGTTATATACATATCACGTGCAAATAAGGCTGAAGCCGCCGGCCTAGGGCGTGCTAGCTACGTCTCTGTATAGAAATTGCAACAAATAACTTTTACTCATTGCAATAACATACTAATCATTTTAGTGGGAGTGTAAAACATAATGTTCTACGGGAGACATTGTAGATCACGACACTGCTTACATTTGAACAGGAGACGCCACATTCCAAGACCTAAACGGACGGTCAGGGCTTCAAACTCAAATTCCAGACGAATCCAGAACGAAAAAGACCTTATATGTGATTATTGCATAGCGTCAGACAACATATGATGGGAATATTGAATGTTCGGTTTCGAAATTAGTAATACAGATGTTAGTGGTTAATCACAAAAAGTATTTAAAACACACACACACCCTAATCTAAAGAATGAGAGTATATTGAGATTCCGAAATAACATGTCAAAATGCATGTATGAATAAGTAAAGGGATACAGTATTTTATCGTTCATAAATATGAACCGAATAAATCAAATTTATCAGGGGGTAAACTGTATAATATAATTTCTGAGTCTCATTCTATTTCATTTGTGTTAGATGCGATCGCCAATAGCAATGGATAAATAGGTAACCGCCTGAAATTCCGAAATATTAGCTGGGGATCTGTATACATTAAAATCCTAGCGATTTAGAATGTTTGTATGGTGAGTCGTCAGGGAATCTGGCACCAAGTCACCTGTACAGCTTTTCTATATGTAATTTGCAAATACACACCAGACCCGAAGCTGGTTTCACCCATTGCTTCTACTCTAATACATAAATAAACATTGAATTAGTGAAATAGCGAACTGAACCACAACAACAATGAGTGGTACTCACCAGCTTTTGTCTCAGAATTCACACATAATAGGGGTCGAGCTTTGGTAACCGAAACACCTTTTCGCGATTTGTTGTCCGCAATTTGACAGCATGAAATACATCACTTATTTATACTGAAAGTAGTATATTCAGTATTCTGACATATGTTGCTGGAAAAAGTATAGCAACTGGAAATCTCCATAGCAAGAAACATAAATGCGGACTTGTCAGGCTGGAGTCCATCAGCTGTTTGTGCCGAAAATAGATATAGCAGACGACAGAAGTCACGTGCTGATGACGTAGAAGCAAACGTCAGCAAAGGGTCAGTTGAGTTCACATTAAGGTCACACGTACCCGTGGGATCTTGGTACTGTATGTTGGATAAATCTCCATCACATAACGTAGTATGAAAGGTGGAATGGATTTATGCTGATCACGTATAACTTAGAAATGTAATTCTCACAGCCAGTCTAGTGTACAGGTAGCCCGACGCGTATTTCTGATTTAGGGTTAGGGCCGGAGTTTTAGAGTCAAATACGAAGTTCGGACTTAGGGTTAGGGCTGAAGCGCTAGAGGCAAACACGTGTTAGGGCTCCTTAGGTGAAGAAGGGATGGTTTCAGCTATAGTTTTATATATTTACCGGACTATACGCGGAAACGCTAATATGTTACTGTTGAATATAGAACAGAAATGAATCCCAAAATAGATAGAAGTTATACCTAATACTGATAGCGTATTACACATATCAAAATTCCAGTGTGAATGTGCGATATTAAACTGGCCACAATAAATATGAAGGCAATAGCATATAATTGTGATTTTCACCGACAGTCTGTTTACTTATTTATAACCATGCGGCCATGAATAAAACCGTGAATATGTCACAAGTTTTTGATACCAAAATCATCAAAGCGCCTAGTTATATACATGTCACGTGCAAATAAGGCTGAAGCCGCCGGCCTAGGGCGTGCTAGCTACGTCTCTGTATAGAAATTGCAACAAATAACTTTTACTCATTGCAATAACATACTAATCATTTTAGTGGGAGTGTAAAACATAATGTTCTACGGGAGACATTGTAGATCACGACACTGCTTACATTTGAACAGGAGACGCCACATTCCAAGACCTAAACGGACGGTCAGGGCTTCAAACTCAAATTCCAGAACGAAAAAGACCTTATATGTGATTATTGCATAGCGTCAGACAACATATGATGGGAATAATGAATGTTCGGTTTCGAAATTAGTAATACAGATGTTAGTGGTTAATCACAAAAAGTATTTAAAACACAATCTAAAGAATGAGAGTATATTGAGATTCCGAAATAACATGTCAAAATGCATGTATGAATAAATAAAGGGATACAGTATTTTATCGTTCATAAATTGAACCGAATAAATCAAATTTATCAGGGGGTAAACTGCATAATATAATTTCTGAGTCTCATTCTATTTCATTTGTGTTAGATGCGATCGCCAATAGCAATGGATAAATAGGTAACCGCCTGAAATTCCGAAATAATAGCTGGGGATCTGTATACATTAAAATCCTAGCAATTTAGAATGTTTGTATGGTGAGTCGTCAGGGAATCTGGCACCAAGTCACCTGTCCACCTTTTCTATATGTAATTTGCAAATACACACCAGACCCGAAGCTGGTTTCACCCATTGCTTCTACTCTAATACATAAATAAACATTGAATTAGTGAAATAGCGAACTGAACCACAACAACAATGAGTGGTACTCACCAGCTTTTGTCTCAGAATTCACACATAATAGGGGTCGAGCACTGGTAACCGAAACACCTTTTCGCGATTTGTTGTCCGCAATTTGACAGCATGAAATACATCACTTATTTATACTGAAAGCAGTATATTCAGTATTCTGACATATGTTGCTGGAAAAAGTATAGCAACAGGAAATCTCCATAGCAAGAAACATCAATGCGGATTTGTCAGGCTGGAGTCCATCAGCTGTTTGTGCCGAAAATAGATATAGCAGACGACAGAAGTCACGTGCTGATGACGTAGAAGCAAACGTCAGCAAAGTGTCAGTTGAGTTCACATTAAGGTCACACGTACCCGTGGGATCTTGGTACTGTATGTTGGATAAATCTCCATCACATAACGTAGTATGAAAGGTGGAATGGATTTATGCTGATCACGTATAACTTAGAAATGTAATTCTCACAGCCAGTCTAGTGTACAGGTAGCCCGACGCGTATTTCTGATTTAGGGTTAGGGCCGGAGTTTTAGAGTCAAATATGAAGTTCGAACTTAGGCTTAGGGCTGAAGCGCTAGAGGCAAACACGTGTTATGGCTCCTTAGGTGAAGAAGGGATGGTTTCAGCTATAGTTTTATATATTTACCGGGCTATACGCGGAAACGCTAATATGTTACTGTTGAATATAGAACAGAAATGAATCCCAAAATAGATAGAAGTTATACCTAATACTGATAGCGTATTACACATATCAAAATTCCAGTGTGAATGTGCGATATTAAACTGGTCACAATAAATATGAAGGCAATAGCATATAATTGTGATTTTCACCGACAGTCTGTTTACTTATTTATAACCATATGGCCATGAATAAAACCGTGAATATGTTACAAGTTTTTGATACCAAAATCATCAAAGCGCCTAGTTATATACATGTCACGTGCAAATAAGGCTGAAGCCGCCGGCCTAGGGCGTGCTAGCTACGTCTCTGTATAGAAATTGCAGCAAATAACTTTTACTCATTGCAATAACATACTAATCATTTTAGTGGGAGTGTAAAACATAATGTTCTACGGGAGACATTGTAGATCACGACACTGCTTACATTTGAACAGGAGACGCCACATTCCAAGACCTAAACGGACGGTCAGGGCTTCAAACTCAAATTCCAGACGAATCCAGAACGAAAAAGACCTTATATGTGATTATTGCATAGCGTCAGACAACATATGATGGGAATAATGAATGTTCGGTTTCGAAATTAGTAATACAGATGTTAGTGGTTAATCACAAAAAGTATTTAAAACACAATCTAAAGAATGAGAGTATATTGAGATTCCGAAATAACATGTCAAAATGCATGTATGAATAAATAAAGGGATACAGTATTTTATCGTTCATAAATTGAACCAAATAAATCAAATTTATCAGGGGGTAAACTGCATAATATAATTTCTGAGTCTCATTCTATTTCATTTGTGTTAGATGCGATCGCCAATAGCAATGAATAAATAGGTAACCGCCTGAAATTCCGAAATAATAGCTGGGGATCTGTATACATTAAAATCCTAGCAATTTAGAATGTTTGTATGGTGAGTCGTCAGGGAATCTGGCACCAAGTCACCTGTCCACCTTTTCTATATGTAATTTGCAAATACACACCAGACCCGAAGCTGGTTTCACCCATTGCTTCTACTCTAATACATAAATAAACATTGAATTAGTGAAATAGCGAACTGAACCACAACAACAATGAGTGGTACTCACCAGCTTTTGTCTCAGAATTCACACATAATAGGGGTCGAGCACTGGTAACCGAAACACCTTTTCGTGATTTGTTGTCCGCAATTTGACAGCATGAAATACATCACTTATTTATACTGAAAGCAGTATATTCAGTATTCTGACATATGTTGCTGGAAAAAGTATAGCAACAGGAAATCTCCATAGCAAGAAACATAAATGCGGACTTGTCAGGCTGGAGTCCATCAGCTGTTTGTGCCGAAAATAGATATAGCAGACGACAGAAGTCACGTGCTGATGACGTAGAAGCAAACGTCAGCAAAGTGTCAGTTGAGTTCACATTAAGGTCACACGTACCCGTGGGATCTTGGTACTGTATGTTGGATAAATCTCCATCACATAACGTAGTATGAAAGGTGGAATGGATTTATGCTGATCACGTATAACTTAGAAATGTAATTCTCACAGCCAGTCTAGTGTACAGGTAGCCCGACGCGTATTTCTGATTTAGGGTTAAGGCCGGAGTTTTAGAGTCAAATATGAAGTTCGAACTTAGGCTTAGGGCTGAAGCGCTAGAGGCAAACACGTGTTAGGGCTCCTTAGGTGAAGAAGGGATGGTTTCAGCTATAGTTTTATATATTTACCGGACTATACGCGGAAACGCTAATATGTTACTGTTGAATATAGAACAGAAATGAATCCCAAAATAGATAGAAGTTATACCTAATACTGATAGCGTATTACACATATCAAAATTCCAGTGTGAATGTGCGATATTAAACTGGTCACAATAAATATGAAGGCAATAGCATATAATTGTGATTTTCACCGACAGTCTGTTTACTTATTTATAACCATACGGCCATGAATAACACCGTGAATATGTTACAAGTTTTTGATACCAAAATCATCAAAGCGCCTAGTTATATACATGTCACGTGCAAATAAGGCTGAAGCCGCCGGCCTAGGGCGTGCTAGCTACGTCTCTGTATAGAAATTGCAACAAATAACTTTTACTCATTGCAATAACATACTAATCATTTTAGTGGGAGTGTAAAACATAATGTTCTACGGGAGAACATTTTGAATGCAATTTTGAAAGTATGATCCGTGTTCGGTAAAACAAATAACGCCACCAGTAGTTCCATATAGAGTTAAGTAGAACTATAGCGATTAAAATGAATTGCCCTTATTTCCATAATGATAATAATGTCAATTCGCTTTACAAGAAATTGCACGACGGATCTAATAGATAGCCCATTTACATATAGCAAACCCACAGAAAATGTACATCATAATCTATTACGAAGATTCAGTGACGAGGATATTGAATATATAATTTCACAATATTGTGAATATGGCGTGTTACATTTCTTCAGTATAGTGAATTAATAATTTGTCCGATCTATCAAATATTCGTGTACGTCTATTTAAAGATGTCCGCTGGTGGTAAATCAAAGTAATTAACTTTTTGAATAATGTGTGTTGTTGCATTCATAATTGTGTAATATGGGGAAAAACAAAGAAAAAAATATAGGTTGGTGTGCATTTTTTAGCTCTAGGCAACGTTAAGTGGACTGACCCATGCTCAATTTGATAACCCAGAAAGCATAGGGAATAGTCCTAGTTTTGAAGCATATTCATGAAAAATCCATATAAATAGTATTTAACTTTTTCTTATATTCTAACTGTTTGCAGATAATCACAATGTCTATCAAAATTTAGCAAAGTGGATGGATGTTGGTGTGCAAAATTCTGGGCTAGATGGCTTTTAAAGGAAACCCCCATCTCTTAACCTAGGGAAGGGAGATAACCCAATAGAAAAACAGGCAAAATGGCTGCCAAAGTCAAAAACCGCCAGCGGACATCCTTAAGAAGCCACGAGACAGTGTAGTGGTTGTCTCAAATAAGAGGATCAGTAGAAAAGTACGTTATTGCTTATTATCAAATATTTGAAGCTAAGTTTGCCGAGTGGATTAGAGCGCCTGCATTTACTGCTGGCCACCTGGTGCCAAAGTCTGAAGGCACGGGTTTCGAGTCCCGCACTGCCTGGGCCATCCATCTTCATTTTATCCAGCCAATTTCTACGTTCCCACTTCGAACCTGTCTTGATTTATCTGCTCCTCGCCTTCAGTGTTCAAAATCCGGGCGACCCTACGAACTAGAGACGAACCAATCAGAACGTACACGTCGATTGAGAGTAGAGTGACACCATCCTCTATTTGCGGCGTCCTTCCTCCGAATATGTTGCCCACTATATAGATCAGCCAATCAATAACGCTCTTGTGCGACCCATTTCGAATTTCAAATGTTTTCGAGGCCTGTTCTCGTCTCGTGTCTATTTATAAGTTCTTTGAACATTGAAGGAGGCCAGATATATCAAGGAAAGTTCGAAATGGGAACGTAGAAATTCGCTTAATAAAATGAAGATGGATGGTCCAGGCAGTGCGGGACTCGAAACCCGTGCCTTCAGACTTTGGCACCAGGTGGCCAGCAGTAAATTCAGGCGCTCTAATCCACTCGGCAAACTTAGCTTCAAATCTTTGATAATAAACAATAACGTACTTTTCTACTGGTCCTCTTGTTTGAGACAAGTGTCATCCTAATTAATAATTTGCATGTAAATTATACGTTATGTCTATTTGAAATTTGGACATGATGGTCCTACGAAAGAGGTATAAGAACTATGGATGTCTATGGGAATCTAATGAATGTCGAATCTATCGTACTTTCCACGTAAAATAACATGGGAGATATATTTACGTTTCAAGTATAAAGTGAACTAGAGGTTCCGCTTTGACCCTTGAGTTGCCGCTCCGGCATGAAGCCTATGCTGGTTGTTTTTTTGAGCAAAAACATACGTCTCCCCCTACCTCTCACCTTGCCTTGAATGGGCACATAATTTAAGGGAAAGTGCTATAAAATTAATGTAGCAATAAGTATCTTAAACAGAGCTGCGTATCTAAAAATATTAATACAAAGAAGCGATTTTCATTGTATATACATGTACAAGTAGATGAACGGATGGACGGACACCGGACACGGATGAATGCATGCACACATACACCAAAACCTGATCAAATGTGGGGGCTATCCCAATGAAGCTTCCATCCAAGTTTGGTGAAATTCCATCCAATAGTTCTCAATATATCTTGCAGACAAGGCCTGTATATACATGTACAAGCAGATGTACGGATGGACGGACACCGGACGAACGCATGCACATACACCAAAACCTGATCAAATGAGGGGGGCTATCCCACTGAAGCTTCCATCCAAGTGTGGTGAAATTGCGTCCAGTAGTTCTCCAGATATCTTGCAGACAAGCCTTGTATATACATGTACAAGTAGATGGATGGACGGACGGACACCGGACATGGATGAATGCACGCACACACACCAAAACCTAATCAAATGATGGGGCTATCCCACTGAAGCTTCCATCCAAGTGGGATGAAATTCCGTCCAGTAGTTCTCAAGATATCTTCCAGACAAGGCCTGTATATACATGTACAAGTAGATGGACGGACACCGGACACGGATGAATGCACCCACATACACCAAAACCTAATCAAATGAGGGGGCTATCCCAATGAAGCTTCCGGCCAAGTTTGGTGAAATTTCGTCCAGTAGTTTTCCAGATATCTTGCAGACAAGCCCTGTATATACAAGTAGATGGGCGGACGGATGGGCACCGGACATGGATGAATGCACGCACACACACCAAAACCTAATCAAATGAGGGGGCTATCCCACTGAAGCTTCCATCCAAGTGGGGTGAAATTCCATCCAATAGTTCTCAAGATATCTTGCAGACAAGACCTGTATATATACATGTACAAGTAGATGGACGGATGGATGGACACCGGACACGGATGAATGCACCCACATACACCAACACCTAATCAAATGAGGGGGCTATCCCAATGAAGCTTCCGTCCAAGTTTGGTGAAATTCCGTCCAGTAGTTGTCCAGATATCTTGCAGACAAGCCCTGTATATACATGTACAAGTAGATGGACGGACGGACGGACACCGGACATGGATGAATGCACGCACACACACCAAAACCTAATCAAATGAGGGGGATATCCCACTGAAGCTTCCTTCCAAGTGGGGTGAAATTCCGTCCAGTAGTTCTCAAGATATCTTGCAGACAAGGCCTGTATATACATGTACAAGTAGATGGACGGACGGACACCGGACACGGATGAATGCACGCACATACACCAAAACCTAATCAAATGAGGGGGCTATCCCAATAAAGCTTCCATCCAAGTTTGGTGAAATTCCATCCAGTAGTTCTCAAGATATCTTGCAGACAAGGCAAGGGGACGGACAGACATCCATCCATCCATCTAGACATCCATCCAGACAGACAGCACAACCACTAGATGTCTCCCCCCAACATAGTTGGGGGAGACATAATTCAACGATTTGGAGCGAATAATCAGGCACACTGGTTTGTTTTGCCAAGCTTGGATGAGCTCAAATGCATGTACTAACGTTTCAGCTGATCTGGTATCGTTGTTTACAGTGGATAGCTGATTATAATGGCGTTAGTCTTTGTTTGTTTTCTATAACACGAAGGAAGTATCTGCACACGCCACGTAACCTTCCTCTGACCATTTCGTGAACAAATGGTGATTACGTACTCGAGTTACATATCATGTCTTGTCTGAAGATCGTTTTACTTGTGAGAGAAAAATAAAGGAACCTTTGATCGTATATTCTTTGAAATATGACCTTGTTCAGAGGTAGATGAGTACAGCTCAGTACAGATCGGCTATGCTTAATCATGAACAGTCTGTGCACTGCAGACTGTGAACTGTTCTGAGAGAGTTAGGATAAACCGGTTATAGTAGACCGGCCAAGGACACGAAATGTAACTTTTGATGGCATTGTTTGTTACAAATGGGTACCCATGCTAAATTAGTTCACTGTGTGCTAGGGTTCAAGGTGGGAGGGGATACCACCCGGATGTTGGACGTTAAAGGTCATTTCGGGGTTACTTTGGGGTTAAATAAGGTCAAAATTGGTAAAAGTCGTTCCTAAAATAATTCCCATTGTGATGTTTGTTACCAATGGCAATCCACGCTAAATTGATTTTATGTACTGTATGGTTTTAGCACAGGTATGGCCAGCTCGTTATTTATTGGAATTGAGGTCATTTTAGGGTCACTTTACGGGTCAAATAAGGTCAAACATGCTGTTTTATTTCATATATTTTGTGCTGTTTGTTATTTATTTTTGTATGCAGTATGGTTCAAGGTAGGGTGGATACTCAGACAACTTTGGCAATTTGAGGTCATTATCAGGTCATTTCGAGGTCAAATAACATTCAAAGATGGCCAAAAGATGGGCCTTAAAACAATTGAAAACACTTTTATGTGAAATTCCTTGTAAAGAAATGGGTATCAAATCTGAAGCAGTTCTACGGGGTGAATTTTTAGATATTAGTGTAGGGTCATTAGTATTTTTTGTTTGTGAATTTTGGTAACATCCATTTTCTTATAGACAGGAGCTTCCCGTTCAATGTATTTGTTGGTCCGAAGGTTTCTTGCTCGAGTTTGAAGTAGTTTGAGTTAACCCTTTCTGGCTTGGGAGATAGAGGGTTCGGAAATTTAGTGCCCTTTTGAACATTCACGGTATCACCAGAATGATTAACAATCGAGAGCAAATACTTTCCGTACTTTTGGAGTATTATATTTAGCTAATTTTGAGCCTATTTCTGTGATTCTAGTGATTAACCATCATGCGTTAATTCAAAATGGTGCTCATCGCCCTTTTTCAAGTTATTCATGTAATAGTCAATAGTCTTAGCCCATTGTGCAAATTAGTTAACACAAAGGAATCTCCCATCAGCCTAGTATCTTTCGCCTATTTTGAATCTGTTTGCTTAATTGTCAGCTTAAAATATGTTTTAAATCAAAATGGCGGACAGGTGGGGTGATCTGAAAATCACATTTTTCATGTTGCTAGTGTAGTTCAAGGCATTATTCTTACCTCACTGCGCAAATTTATTAAAACCGAGGGATCCCTATGCATAACCCAACATTTTATTCCCATTTTGCATCTATTTACATACGCCAAAAATCAAGATTTGATGGTCAAATTCAAAATGGCGGTCATATGGGGTCATCAGAAAATCACACTTTTGGCCGTTGCCCGTATAGTTCAAGGCATTATTCTTAGCTCATTATGCAAATTTGTCACAACCGAGGGATCTCTAAGCATAGCCCAACATTCTATTCCCATTTAGAATCTATTTACATATCCCAGAGATAAAGATTTGATGGTCAAATTCAAAATGGCGGCCATATGGGGGTCATCTGAAAATCAAACTTTTCCTGCTACTCGTGTAATTCACAGCATTATTCTTACCTCACTGAGCAAATTTATCAAAAAACCGAGGGATTTCTATGCATAGCCTGACATCTTATGCCAATTTGAAATCTATTTTCATATGCCAAAAATCAAGATTTAATGGTCAAATTCAAAATAGCGCCCATATGGGGTCCTCTGAAAATCACACTTTTTCCTGTTGCTCGTGTAGTTCAAGGCATTATTCTTAGCTCATTATTCAAATTTAGCAAAACCGAGAGATCTCTGAGCATAGCCCAACATCCTATGCCCATTTTGGATATATATACATATCCCACAGATCAAGATTTAATGGTCAAATTCAAAATGGCGTCCATATGGAGTCATCTAAAAATCACACATTTTCCTGTTGCTCATGCAGTTCGAGGCATTATTCTTAGCTCATTATTCAAATTTAGCAAAACCGAGAGATCTCTGAGCATAGCCTAACAGCCTATGTCCATTTTGAATCTGTTTACATATTTCTAAGATCAAGATTTGATGGCCAAATTTAAAATGGCGGCCATATGGGGTCATCTGGAAATCAAACTTTTCCTGTTGCTCGTGTAGTTCAAGGCATTATTCTTAGCTCATTATTCAAATTCAGAAAACCGAGAGATCTCTGAGCATAGCCTAACATCCTATGCCCATTTTGGATATATATACATATCCCACAGATCAAGATTTAATGGTCAAATTCAAAATGGCGTCCATATGGGGTCATCTAAAAATCACACATTTTCCTGTTGCTCATGTAGTTCAAGGCATTATCCTTAGCTCATTATCCAAATTTAGCAAAATCGGGAGATCTCTGAGCATAGCCCAACATCCTATTCCCATTTTGGATCTATATACATATCCCACAGATCAAGATTTAATGGTCAAATTCAAAATGGTGTCCATATGGGGTCATCTAAAAATCACACATTTTCCTGTTGCTCATGTAGTTCAAGGCATTATCCTTAGCTCATTATTCAAATTTAGCAAAGCCGAGAGATCTCTGAGCATAGCCTAACAGCCTATGTCCATTTTGAATCTATTTACATATTTCTAAGATCAAGATTTGATGGCCAAATACAAAATGGCAGCCATATGGGGCCATCTAGAATTACACTTTTGGCCGTAGCTCGTATAGTTAATGGCATTATTCTCAGCTCATTATGCAAATTTATCTAAATTGTGGGATCTCTCTAGCATAGCCTAACAACTTACGCCCATTTTGAATCTATTTGCATATCCTCAAGATCAAAATACGATGTTCAAATTCATTATGGCAGCTGTGTGGGGTTATCTGAATCTCCTGCTTTTCCATGTTGCTCGTGTATATCAAGGCATTGTTCTCAGTTGATTTTGCAAATTTAGCAAAACCGAATGGTCTCACATCATAGCCAGATACCTTTTGCTCATTTTCAATCTATTTGCTTAGTCGTCAGATTAAAAATGATAGCTAAATTCAAAATGGCGACCATAAGGAGTCATCCGAAAATCTTCTTTTCTCATATTACTATTAGAATAATTTTATTCTAGGTACAAACTTGTTTAAATTGAGCAGAATAATGCCATAGCTTATTACATTATGCATATTTTTATTATGTTGGCATAATCTTCAGCTGAGAATACAATTATTTAATTCAGAATGGTGATCGTTTGGATTCATATGAGACTCATATTCTCATTTTGCTCTTATAATTCAAGGTATTATGATTACATGGAGCTGAAAGTAGCAATCTCTCAAAGCCAGGCCCCTTCACAAAACAGATCGATCTGACTATTTATGGGCCTAGTTTGGCTCTATTCGTACAATCATCAGCTAGAAAGAAAAATCATCGACAGACAATATAATGATTACATAATAATAGTATGCCTACCTTAAACCCTACACTACATACAACTAATATTAATTTATAACCGATTTGTACCCATTTTTGACCTCATTTACCAAAAAGTTACCCTAATTGGTCTTAATTTGAATAATTAACTTGTTATCTATGACTAATTTAAACCTTACACTAATACTACTAATTTAGCTTGGATACTCATTCGTAACAATTAGTACTGTGAATATTAATTTATTACCGATTTTCAACAATTTTTGATCTCATTTGACCCAAATATGACCCTAAAATGACCTTAATTCTAATAATTAACGTGTTATCGAAGACTACATCCAACCCTACATTACATTCAACTGATTCAATTGGAATACCCAATCGTAACAATTAGTACTGTGCATATAACCGATTTTCACAAATTTTTGACCTTATTTGACCCAAAAGCGACCCTAAAATGACCTTAATTCTTATAATAAACGTGCTATCTATGACTACCTGACACTCTACACTACTTAGAACTAATTCAGTTTGGATACTCATTGGTTAAAAACAATGCGGTGGATGTTAATTTATAACCGATTTTTACCCATTTTTGACGTTATTTGACCCAAAGATTGACCCCAAAATGACCTTAATTGACCAAAATCTGGGTGGTATCCCCTCCTACTTTGATCCCTACTTCTCAAAGAACTAATTTAGCATGGGTACCCATTTGTAACAAAAAATGCCATCGAAAGTTTTTTAAAGCGTTTTTGAGGTCTTTGACCGGCCGACTATTACCAGTTTTCTACATTTATGTTTTTATTGTTTGAAAAGTAAGGTGGTTGATGATCTTTAGTCTCCGGTAGAAAAGTATGTTTCTATGACAATGTCGACTTTATGTGGTGAATGCATCAATTCTTGAAATGCTGTTTATTCTAATCTACTTCAGGATAAGTAATCTCTCCATTCCCATAGGGTTGAGATGCTATGCGTCAGATCCGACATTCAATATTCAGCCGTCGTCCATTCACGCATTTCCGCGTCAATAATTGAAAGATCTATTTTTGAGTAAAACATTGATAATAAAGCATAAAACGAGAAGCGGTAATTTCGCGGCGCTAAAATGTCATGTGAACATTTTCTCTATCCCGTAAAACGAACGGAAATCGACAAATCCATATCGTTCCGATGAGCAGTGAGCCGTCAACATATGCACATATACAGTGGGTAATAACACTATAAAATATTTCGCAAACAGGTGAATGCTATAATTTCTGATTGACATATATATTATAAAGAGGCAGACAAGTGTATGATTAGAAAAAATAACTGTTAAAAGATCTGTATGTTGTTAGTTAGGTCGAGGCATGTTGCATCTGCTGTCGATATACTGTTTTACACACACCAACTTCTAAGTATTCTAGCACGAATAGCTGCAGGAATATCTTGTCAAAATATATGTATAAATAATTACAGAGTGCCATAATATGAAACAGCGCAAGACAGGTTAGGATACATTCGAATGACGCGACAAATATAAACTGCACAGATCAGTTACCAGCGATACCACACCGTACGGCATCTAACAGAGCAAGAACGTGGCCATGATAACAGTCAATGTCTTGATACAGTGTCGATCCTGAGAGCTTATTTTTGATATTGGTGCAAACATCGTAGGCCTAACTCTACGATATTTTGCGAAATATTGACATCAATGTCAGAAAGGTGTCCATCTGCAATATTGTCATGTGATGATGATGTTTGGACTGTAGTATCCCGATGAGACTTCTGAAGCTTCTGTTAGTCACACATCAAACTGAGATATTCCAGTGCCAGTATGTTTGTATTTGCCTACCTTCAACAGCGAAAAGCCAGTTGTATTTGTTTCGCGCTATATATCTGAAATATTGCTGAATGTGACGTTAAATTTAATTTCCTCTCTTCCGGCATTCGTTTCGTTCGAGAACGAATCAGAGCAACATAGATGATAATCGGAAATATGTCAAACTGTGGGCCAGCAATAGTGATCATAACAGTTTTCACCATTCGATATAATTACAACACATATAAGGGAAGTGGGAAGAGGTGCCGACATACTGACTGCGTCACATGACTTCACAGAATAGTCTTCTGGTTAACCTATTCTAAAACACATACCAAGAATCTAACGATTCGTGATATGTGTTGTATCTCAGGTACGCTTTAATTGTACCTGTTCATGTGGCAACATGGATGATATGACCACACGGCCCCTAACACCGGCATAATCGACCGGCATAATGACACACAATCGACTACTAAAATATATACCGCAAAAGTAAAATCGCTCATAAAAGAAACTTAAACACCATTTGCATGCTTCTTTCAATTACCAACGGCCTCGCCAATTAACGCATTTCAAACAGTGCTTAGGAAATTTGTGTGATGAAGAATTGATCCTGAGCTTCAAATTTTGTTGCCCAATGTGCAACATATAACCCTCGGCTGTCAGATAATTTCTAAGCGCAGCAATCATGCATTGCATCAGATGGTTTTTAGAAGTTTGTCAACTAGCTTAACAGCAAGGAATTCCCAAAACTAAAACCGTAGTGAAGACACCCAAAAGCTCTTTCTATGCGGAAGGATATTTTCAAACTCTTGTTATAGACTGTCATGTTCCGGAAATATGAACTATTACCATAGAACGCATACAAATGTGAACCAGTGGGGTTGACTGTAGTTCTCTCGTACAATAAATGCATATGATGTGTTATTGGTGGGGAAAATTTTGAACTGAGGTTCTACTAGAGCATGACCGAATTCATAGCTGTGAATAACAGGGATGTGAATGGCTTCATCTGAAAATCATTGAAAAACTTTTTAAGTTTCAAGTTATTGAGTAAAACGCAGTAACTTTTACACTGAATATTTAGGGGAAAATCACTGAAATCTGCTAATTCAATGTAGATTCCCTGCCCTGAAATATACTCTTCTATATGGCGCTTCATGAAATCAAGTAATTTGATCTTGGAAACATAGAACACTGTCAGTCATCTTCAATTCGGAGATCTTAGACATAACATAAAGAAATTGACCTGTGGAAAGTAGATAGACTTCAGATCTTTCATCAGTTCCACGTGTGGTATGAATTTGGACAGTGTAGATATATTCCTTCGTAAAATATCATATTAAGAAGAATAAGATCTCGTCTTCAGAATATATCTCTGGACATTCGCTAGATGTATAAATAGTATTAATGTGGAAAACTTCGCTGTTTTTCTTTATATCATAATAAAAAGCATATGACCATGTAAAAATAGATACGGGTCAATCAGCCGCTATTTAATTCTAGACAATCACCACCTGCATATGTATATGAAGTTGGAGATCCAGCTTTAATCATTTAACAAAAAAAATGCAATAATAGAATTTGATCAAGTAGATCAGGATCAGCCATATTCAATAGACTTTTGACATTAAAATGCCTGGCTATTCTCCTTCTTGAGAAATCACGAAGAAAGATGGACAGACAGACAGACAGTCAGACGGACATAAGAACAGACAGATGGCGCCGACGACGACAATATCCTTCGGGGTAAACACGAATGGATTGTTTATCTTGTTCATTGAAATTAAAATGCGGAATGTTAAAATTTTCCTTACGGTCATGTCCTGTGCATGAGCCGTTCCATCGCGGCACCGTCCAAGTCCTGCTTATGTCAAATCACATTGCTCCATAGTCGACGCCTACTACCAGTGGTATCGTAGCAACAATCATTCGCTCTGCCAAAATGCGTATTATCTGACTTCCACTTGTGCCACATCTGCACAGCGGGTCGCATAGGTGTGGCGCGGGATAGGGTGGGCGAGAGACCTGGGGTTTTCGCTACCTGAGATTCCATGGGCCAGGCTTGCACCCTACAGTAGAATGAGTCGACTGCGCATGCGCGATGAGTAGTGCGCGATGAGTAGTATAGAAAGGGCACGCCATCTCCCTATCCTTATAGGTGTGGCGCGGGATAGGGTGGGGCGAGAGACCTGGGGTTTTCGCTACATGAGATTCCATGGGCCAGGCTTGCACCCTACAGTAGAATGAATCGACTGCGCATGCGCGATGAGTAGTGCGTGATGAGTAGTATAGAAAGGGCACGCGATTTCCCTATCCCTATAGGTGCGGCGCGGGATAGGGTGGGGCGAGAGACCTGGGGTTTTCGCTACCTGAGATTCCATGGGCCAGGCTTCCACCCTACATTAGAATGGGTCGACTGCGCATGCGCGATGAGTAGTGCGCGATGAGTAGTATAGAAAGGGCACGCGATCTCCCTATCGCTATAAACTAACCCATGGGGGTGAATGAACCCATGGGGATGAATGAGCCATGGGGGTGAATGAGCACTCGTTGGACTGATGCCAGCAAATTTTCTCAGGAATGATGATAAGTTATATATGTGTACGGCGTAATTATTTCCATAGACAATCATATCGAAACAAATAAAACGACAAAATGTTGTCAAAACCGGAAATTGTAGCTTAGAACAGAAAATGATCGATCCGGAAGCGTTAAATCTGAAAATGGTCATATAACTAGATTGAGCAAGGCTGACTTATATCACAGAAACTCTCTGACTGATATCATGGAAACTGTGACTACTGCTGTCTTGTAATCTCATGTTGAACACTCTTGACTACTTGGGTGTTGATTATTAAAACAAAATTTCTGCGCTTCATTCTAGAATACGATTAAAGGAAGTAATCTGACACTAAACTGGATGGATGGTGGTTCTCGTCAAAAGTTCAAGATATCGTGGCCAGTCCTATGTCATAGGAAAACATAGGTGAAGACGAAGATACTAGACTAACAATATGCTGAGCACCACCTTTAAAGATACAGTGACAACGGCGAAAGGCACAATTCCTACAGACAATATCCCATAATATATAACATAGGACATATGTAAGGTAAAGCCATAGTTTTCCTAGTTATTCTTGCATTTACCATGTTTCCCTGTGTTATGTCGTTTACTCCATCAGACGTCCATGATGCTCATCCTTTACCATCAGATGAGTTGCTTGAGCTGATCTGTCATCACAGCTCCCGAGCTAGCGTATCTAATTCCGCTTATGCCGGTGCTAGGGGCCGTGTGGTTACTATGTAGTTTCCACATGAACAGCTGCAATAAAAGCGCGGCTGAGATACTAAGGCTACGTCCGAGATTTCTCCGTATTCTCGGGTTTGAGTCATATGGTTGCATTTTAGTCGCCAGACCTCGTCAATTTTTCCCACCTCTTGCATATCGCCCCAATACGTTACTGATTGATATTTTGAATGTTGTATTAGGAGTGAGAAGGTCAACTATTGACCAACTTGAATACATTTGCTGGCTACATTATGCCATCTAGCTGGAAATGACCGAGGTGTAAAATCACCAGCGGTCTTGACAAACAAACGCACCTGGAGGATCCCGAAGATTACGAGCGATTATTACGAGCGATTGTAGGATGTAGGATTGTTTTTATCTCTGCTAAGCTTCTCTACATATCTTAAGCGTGGTTAGACGAACGAATCAAAGAGCTGGGAATATATTATAGCCCTGTAAGTCTGACATACAAATATAATAGTTTTGTGGGCGTGAGATGTAAGATACGGATCAAAGTAGGGAATGGGGAAAATGTGCATGAAATAAAAGTTCTATTAAAAAAAACAGTATGTAAGGCCTAACATCGGCCTAATTTGAGCCCAGCCATGTTAACAAATCAAACGATTATGTGCAGGGGTGAGTCTCGTTTATAGAACCACAACAGAATTGAATTCGTCGACACACATTCCACTGTCATTTTCGATTGATTATGTAGCGTACAATTGTATGCATCTCTGATGAACAATTAATACGACCTATAATCTCTGTGTTCGGCGTGTTTACGAAGCTGCTATAAGGGAATATATCAGTGGTTATTTCTTAATTCGACTATCAGGTTTCTTTGTTTCCCATTGTCTTGACCCTGTAATACATAGGTAAGTAATATGTAGGTAAATATGACAGTAAAATGGAACCCGGGATTTGCACTGTAAACCCTTAGCCCATATTTGCCCGAACCAATTCTCACCTGATTGAAAGCTCTTCGTTCAGAGCGGCCTATAGAGATCACGTTCACAGTGTATAACCCTGTCCGGCTGGGATTTATTTATGACGAGCCATCTGTGCCCATTTTTGACGTGATCGCACCGAGTCGACACGTGTGCTGAGATGGAGGTTGAGCATTTTACAATTTTCTGCGTGTTACACGTCTCTTTATGGAAGAAACTGAATGATATAATGTTCTAGATTGATTTTGGCAGATCCTGTGTCAAATTCAACTCCATAGATCATCTCGTTTTCATCATAATCGTGTTCATGTTAGAAATTTATCAAAACTCTGTCGAATTTTACAATTAAGAAGTTGATTGTTCTTGTGGTATAGGATTTCACATTTTGGTCTGTATATTATAAAAAACTAGAATGGTAGTTAATCAAATATGACTGGTACAGAGGAGATAAATATAAGTATTAAGAGGCGAATATTTAGGAACAAATGTTCATGTCCTGAAATGAGACTGTCCGTATTTTTGTCGAGGGGATTTCTTCGACTGTGCGAGTTTTTGATGAGTTCCTGTGCGCATTTTTGGCGTGCATAGTAAAAAGCGAAGTGCAATTACTGTGCACATATACTATAGCAATGTATAATCGGCACTGATACTAGTGTTCATGTGTAGGGCCGAATGATGACTTAATTATTCCAGTGGGTTTCATATCTCAGAACCCACACTACGACGCCATGATCCGTTTCATTTTCTATGTCTTATAGTTTTTAAATTGTTTTAAGAATACCAGAGGAAGAATCATTCCAAGAAATATTCGTAGGCCCACAACCAGTCCGCGGAAGATCCACGAGGAAATCTGCAAAGCTCGCAAAGCCTAACATACATGCATTTCACTGCCATAAATGTAACTTTTTTAACAAATGGAGGTTCAACCTCCAGCGGCACAGGGACGTACATACTGAAGCATCGTACGGAATCGTACCGAGATCGGAAATTGTCACTGAATTTCCGATATCGGAAATTGCAATTCTATTTTTCGTAAAGCTTCCAGAGAGCTTTCATTTTCGATATCGGAAAGTCAGTGACAATTTCTGATATGGGAAATTCTATTTCCAATATCGGAAATTGAATTCCCGATATCGGAAATTCTATTTCTGATATCGAAAATTAGAATTTCCGATATGGGGAATTCAATTTTCGATATATCGGAAATTCGGAATAAAAAGTATTTTGGCTTACAACACTTAAAGAGCAGTCCCTGTGGACACACTTGAAGGGTTATTTCAACACTTTACGAATGAGTGTCAACACTTTAGTTTTAAGCGTGTAGGTACACCAAGTGTCTCAACATGTTCCAGTGGGGATCATCTATGTCGTACGACCGCAATAATGTAAAATACGACATCTAGGACGCCAAGTTGCTTTGCTTTTGAGATTTGGAATTTGTTTTTTATATCATTGCAAATTCTGAATATACCAAAACTACAGTGCTTACAAAAGGAACAAAGAAGTGATTCAAAAATAATCATGCAGACTGTACCCGACCGGTATAGTATTTTTTTTTTTTTTTTTTTTACAAATTGTATTCCTTGCCAATGTCTCAGTATGTACGAAATATTGACGTTAAGGACGCAGTACATTCGAGCCAGAAATCGTCCCCAGTTCGAGGTGCCAAAAATAATCCTTCCCAAAAATAAAATATTACCTATTAAAGAAACATTTTGACTGGCATAAAGATCCACATTTTGTTATACACAGAATAATTCCAAGACATTGAGTATCACGGTTCTCGAAGGACAGGGCCCTGAAGTATTGCTGCAAAATCGCTAATTTTAGGTGAAGACGTCTAATTCTCTCTGTAAATATATTCATTTTACATTCGAACATAACCGAACTTGCCCCGGTCCGCACCTACATACTTGAACAATCTCTTGGAACTTGATCAATCTATTGAGACAAAGCATCACACTAATCCTGCATGGGTATGAATTTGCACTCTTAATATGTTTTCTGTTCGGTCCAACGTCTTCGAATTGCACGAAAGTATACACCAATTCACGGCCTTATCTGAAAATCACGATACTCGCTGGCTTGGAGTATACAGTTGTATCAAAATCTATTTTTTTCCATAGGTCATATTTTTCATATGTTCCTAGCTCAAATCACATCTTTTGGGTGGTACGCCATAGTAATATCGAAGGTTTAAATTTACGGGTATATGTATTTTCATCTTTTGATGAATGCATATTTATTTTGGGCGTCCTCGCAAATTCTACCTGTTAAAACATGAATAAATTTACATTTTTGTTTAATATCCTGCAACACCAGGTTCAGGATATGCTGTACCGTATTTCTTGCCAATCTCAATATTTCTATATGCCGGTATTGGCGAAAATGTTGTATTTCGTAATTTCTTCGTGCATGTAAAAAACTGCATCCACAGGTAATTTTAATTATTTTTTTTTATGTTGTGCAGAACGGAATGTGTTCTCTCAATTTCGGTGTCGCCGGATGAAAATTTAATTACATGATTTATATTTACCGGTACATTTTTTCATATCTTGCAGAAGCAAATTCGGAAATTGCCGTACCTCGTGCCAATCTCGATATATTGGCACAATTTTGGATCTTGAATTTTCACCTTTGTAAAATGTTTAATTTGGATTGTGAAAGCATACATTTTCGGGTATAAATTGCCTTCTATCTTAAATTCCAAGTTCGGAATGTACCGTACGTGTCAATCCAGTGGTTTTCTCGATTACAACTTAGGGTGTCGACGTACTTGCTCAAGTTATACGGGCAATTTGTATACAGGTTTTCGTATTTTAAATGCCGACTGGATGCGTTGACTTCATCTAAAATCCAAGTTTAGATCAATGAAATCTGCATTGTATGCATGGAAGTCGTAGCCAGTTCCAAACATTAGATGATCAAGTTTCGTTGTGATGTAAGGCACTGGCAAACTGAAATCACAATAACTGCACCTGTAGAGGAGATCCAAATTAGTTATCTTCTCCATAGTGTATACCTGCTTTTAGCCAGGAAAAAGGAGAATGAGTGTAAAATGCAAGAGAAATTGGTGTCTTGCATCGTGACATGCAATTTTTGGGCAATCATCTTTGCCCTGAAAGGGGCATCGATGTTGACATTACTGTTTTTCCTTTGTTGGACGATTCATATTCAGAAGGACAGTGATATGTGCACGAATAACATCCATATTGTGCATGGAAAATTGGGTAGCACGTCGAAAAGTCGTACAGCGCGATTTTCTACCTCTTCACAAAGGCGCACTGTGTCACATCGAAAAGGGGCACAGTAGCAGTTATGAGTGCGCTTTGCATTTCCACCTCTGCTGAGAACGTGGAAGAAAATTACACGCTTATTTCTACATATTAATAATGAGAACTAATACATGAATAAATATATGTCTTTTATGTACTTATAAAAGTGATATTATATGGAGAAATATTCCATCCTTTCACAAAATTTGTTATATTTTCTTACCTCACTATCGCTAGAGTGAAAGCATGCGACACTATAATAGCTGTTTTTGTCTGAATTTATTCCCATTACCTTGATTATTCAGTTATGGTCAAGAATTGTTGCCAACACATGATGGTCTCTTGTGCTTGTCTTCCTATCGCCTTGAAATGTTGCCAAGATGACAATTGTTTTTGTGTGTCATCAACGATTGCGTCAGGAAGACGTACAGTTTCATCGTCATAAATATATCACAGGCGGACAGGCTTACACACTGTGACGTTTCCTCTCTGCAAACATACCGTGATATGCTGCCATCACAGCTGTAATTCGCTTACACGAATTTTCATATGATGTTACTCAGTCTGAAATCGGAGCCGACGTACCTGTGAGAGCTGCAGGCAGTTTGTCACAAATTATGTTCAGACTATTTAAGGATGTCCGTTGGTGATTTTTGGCTTTGTCGACCATTTTCCTGTTTTTCCTTTTGGGTTATCTCCTCTTTGAAAGGTTAAGAGATAGGGATTTCCTTTAAAAGCCTTCTAGCTGAGAATTTTGCACAGGAAAATCCATCCAACTTGATAAATTTTGATAGAAATTTTGATTCACTGCAAACAGTTAGAATATAAGAGATAGTTAAATACTAATTATATGAATTTTTTCATGAATATGTTTCAAAACTAGGGCTATTCCCTATGTTTTCTTGATTATCAAATGGAGCATGGGTCAGTCCAATTAATGTTGCCTACAGCTAAAAATGCACACCATCTAATATTTTTTCTTTGTTCTTGTTCATATTGCACAATAATGAATGCAAAAACACACATTATTCAAAAAGTTAATTACCTTGATTTACCAGAAGCGGACATCCTTAAAAATAACTGTTGTTCTAATGTAGAAGATGTGTTTTAGTATATTGTGTCGATGTAGACTTCATTGTCTATTAGACTAACAACCAGGCTGTCATAACAATCTGCCTATTTAAGCCATGTTGCGCCATGACATAAAGAACTTAAGACAAGAAGTTAACTGCAATCAAACCTGTGCAGACCGACCATGATCAGGACCAGTTTATAGCGTCGGGTTTGACAGTGTTTCGGTTTATCAAGGTTCAAAATGCTTGCAATTTAAGTACTGGGATCATGGATAATTTAGAGGTTGGTCGGTTTGTACAGGTTTCGATATTCACAATAAAAAAACCTGCACATTTTTTAAGAAACCAGACGCCATCGGTCTATTTGTGGCAAATGGCCTATTTTTCAACCCTTGTGCAAATGGGTCTAATATACTAGTGAGTGTTGTAGACATAGCAGGTTTGTAACGATTCATGGCATAACTGATCATATACTCTCAGCCACCGCCTGCACTGAATGGAATCACAGCATTGACAAGCAAGTACAGGAGAAAACAGTTTCTGATGAAGCGGCCATCTTTATTACAAATACATGTATGCACAGAATGCTGTTGATTAACTGATGATGAAAGATTTATTTCTGAGCACAACCAACACGCGTTGTATGTTAAGTCGCCATCTATAATATGGCATCGAAATCCTTTCATTGGAGACAACAAGTTTGACGAGATGAAACATAATTTATCGTATGAAATTTATCGTATCAGCGGGATTCGAACCCACGACTCCGGCTAAACGCACCGATGCCCTACCGACCGAGCTACGCCGAACCATAGGTATTACACCCGTGGATTGTTCCTGTGATGACCAACCTTCTCTCTGGCTTTATAATGAAGAAATGATATAAACTTTCCCACACTAACCGTGCGTAAAATAACCATTTTGCACGCCTATGAAAACATTATTTCTTAATTTCGAGGTGAAACTTTCCGCTAGAGCCTAGAACCAAAACCGTCTTTCTATAACAACCGCCAAATACTTCGATACTCCGACAAATACTTCGATGTGAAATTGTTCTTGCTTCCGGAGTGTTTATTTCCCTTAACCATATGAAACCATTCATGAGTTTATGGAGAAGAGAAAATAAGATTTTCACGTCCTAGCAGACGATTTCGCACAAGTAAACGACTTCAAAATGCTGCTATTAATAACTCGAAAACCATTAAATAGCATAATATAAAATAATGCACTTTAAGTAAAACATTTCTTTAATACGTAGTTTTTTGGGTTGGCACTCAAACAGCACCTCATCATTGGGAGCCAAGTCGTCCATATATCGCGCTAGGTCCTCTTTTATATCGTGAGTGAAATTACCACTGAACATCAAGAAATCTGTGAAAATTTTAGATTTTGTGCTACTTCATAGATATTCCGAAATTTGGCACAAAAGGATCTTTTGGAAAAAAAATAATACAAATTTACCCAAATATTCCTCCATTACATTCCTCAACATGTTGGTTGTTTTGACACTGAATGAGATAATTTCTTTTCTGAATTGAACCAATTATATATGTATATCATTTGTCATTTGACAAGCTATAATAAATCGAAACCGGTTATAACGATATAATATCCAGTTTTATACGTATATATCTTCCCACGTGTAGTTTCCTTATTTTATATTTATTACAAAATGTGAAGTTTTGAGCTAAGCTGTATATTGCACTGCTAAACCGGTTTCGTCCATTCTATGGACTTTTCAATAGCAATAGTATATTTATTCATATGTAAGGCTATATATACATATAGTTGTCTTGCAGTTGAACATGTTAAAACGCATTTTTATATACCAATTGGACATTGGAAATCTACATATTTACAATATAATGCAGTAGACAAATGGTAAAAAAAGTTAGTTATAATCCGACAATGCTTTCTACTATAGAACAAAACAGAACATGAGATGACATGTTTGTTGAGGCAGTATTGCATACTTGTTAAAATCTAATTGAAAAATGATCTTCAATGACATAACGAAAACTACAGGTTTTATTAATAATATCTACGTTACAATATCTGCTCCTCTCAACACTGAAACAATGAGCGTGTACCAGAAGACGAGTTAACTCTCTCTGGTGTTCAGAGCTGTAGACAGAGTCAAGGTGTGATTCCAGAACGAAACGTGATTAAAACAGCTGGTAAGTTCTAAGTTTGCTACCAGAATAAGTTTCGTGAAAATGAATAATATTTTATAAAATAAATTTTTGAAGATATGGAATTTTTAGTGTATAATTTTGAGATGAACTTATAAACTGCTGACATGGAAAACAGTCTTGGTGATGAATAATAGCATCTCAGTAACTGCTTCGACTTCTCCTATTCAAGAGTCAATACTCTGTCTATGGAGAATACATGTTAATGCATAAGCTTCTCCTAGAATAGACTAGTATCACTTAAGGATGAAAGTATTGTCCAATATTTAATAGCCATACCAACAATATCTAAGGAGATTGGCAATCTCTAACTGTTTGATTACTTGACTTAGGATGTACTTCTAATTTATGTTTAACATATCGTGAATGTAATTTTTCATAAGGTGCCTCATCCAACAGTTGTACAAAATAGTTGTCTAACTTAATGGTCTAAAATATGTAAACTTGTCTCTATATTTGTCTGAAAGTTTCCAAATGATTCAGTAAGGTGAAAAAAGAGATTTCAAACCTTTATTGTAGATATGTTGTTTAGATTCTGAGAATGAACCGGACTGATTGAAAACTGTTCTTGAGTGTTTGTAGGAATGAACCGGTTCAATAACATTACCGTCCATGTTAACACTGCATGTAACACTTCTACCTGAATGTGAAAACACCAGAACTTTAGTCTTGGCTGAGTTAATATCTAAGTTCCAGTCTTTGAAATACACATTTAGTTGATCAAGCTTTTTTTGAAGACCAACACGAGACTCTAATAATAATACCAACTCATCAGCATATAAACAGACAGCTCATATGACTAAACTGTAACTTCACAGGTTCGAATATTTCCGGTAAGTCGTATAGGAAAATTGACAAAGGTTAGGACTAAGGTCATCATCATGACTTCAACACAGGACATTGTTCTTTATATACAAAGACGGTAAACAATAATGTCTCCTTGAACGTGGATATGTCCAAATACAACTTATCGCATTGACAGGAGTGGTTTGTCATGCCGCGGAGCCCAATTTAAAAGTTATTGGAAATGTCCTTTGTTCAATTCACCATACTTATCGAGTCGCATTTTCCCCTCTGACTCGAACGTCCACCAACAAGGAGAAATTAGTTGAACAGTGGCATTTCGGGGACTCCTCTGTTGGAAAACACTGGATCTTAACTTTGTTACATCAAAGTTCCAGCGTCGATTTCGAGATAAAACATCACCCAATCCACTACTCTATTAATGTTTGTATACCTTATTTCGAGATGAAGGAAACAAGGCAGTTTCGTGCCAATATGACTATCGGTGTATTGACCAAAATATTCAATGGTAATCGTACAACTTCCCCGTGGTAAAAGGCTCCAATGACCACACACGAGCGACCGGCACGCATCGCACAGTGCCTAGCGCCTTACTGCTGGTCTTCTGACCAAAACAGATATCCTCTTGCGTATAGTCGCATTTGTCAGAATATATATTATGGGGTTAATTGCGGAATTTGCATAAAGAAAAAGTAACGACGTAAGAAATACAAAATACGGAATACGCGTCTCACTAACATTCGCTATAAATAATACTACGCAGTAAGGCAACCAACACAACAAAAATGCCGCTATTATAACAGTCATTGTCTTGAAACATTGTCGATTCTGAGAGCCGATCTTAGGCTTTGCTGCACAAGATATATTCATAGCCAATTTTCGAGGCACGTTGATGTCAGAGTCAGTCGGAGATATTTCGAGTCGTCCATCTGAGCAGTTGTGGTCTGGTCCTGATGATGGAGAAGTCGAATCCTCTCGGTTCATGCCGTCTACCATGGAGGTACTCCATCCGGTAACAAATACATCGACCTTCCCAGCAGCATACCCTTTGCCTTTGTAATTTTTACTCCGCTGAGAGGTATCACCTTGCATTCGTTTCCTCAATGAACGAAGAAAAGTAACATATGAGATAACCAGAAAGACAGCGGGCACATGGTAAGCCATAATGACCGATATGATAGTGAAGGGACCAAAATCAACTGCACACATTCCTGCATCGGATATAATGTGGCGCAATCGATTACCAAAGGACAGACCCAAGATGAACAGCGTCCAAAAGAGAACACTTAAAATCCACATGGCCACCGATATTTTCACAGCACGGCGTTTTGGTTCTGTATAGAAAAGGAGACGAAACACACTTGTAACGATCGTAGGCGATGGAGTCAAGTAGAAGCACAGACACCGACGTCAGTGAGTAGTCTATAATACTCCAGGTTAAACACAGTGGTACACCGAGCGCCCATTTCTGTAGAATAGTTTGTACAACACTTAGTGGTAATGAGATAAGACCGACTCCTAAATCAGCAAGTGCCAAGAAGACTGTGTAAATCTTGAAATTAGTCGAAAATCGTCCGTGATCCCGTATATACAATATCACGAATACATTTCCAAAAATTGTGATTATTGCTATGGTTGTACAGAAGGACGAATAGAATACGTAGTTTACTACATCTTGCTGATTGTCTTGTGAGGTTGTGTTACAATTTGTTACTGTAGACAATCTACTGGAGTTTTCACATTCCATGATGCTCCAACGATATGACCGACAAAGCAGGGAGATGTTTCTAGCTCAACTGTACATAGTGGAGGTCAGTAGAAAAACGTGTGTTTCAGCATGAAAGATTCCCTCTCAAACATGCCCCTGTAAGTCAAGCTATCCTGTGTCGAAGAAGTGCTTGACCATAAATGACTCCCGTTCAAACATGTCACTGATACATGCAAGTCAAGCTATCCTGTGTCGAAGAAGTGCTTGACCATAAATGACTCCCTTTCAAACATGTCACTGATACATGCAAGTCAAGCTATCCTGTGTCGAAGAACATCAACATTGTAATTATAGTTCGCCGTATTGAATTTCTTCTAACCTTGTCTGGTCCAGTTTTTCTATGTTAATATGGACATAAGGCCCATAATGCAAATCCCTGACGTCTAATTGCATCTGTTCAAACAATGCCATCGCGATTTATTGATATACAGAAAAACGTACAACATCAGCAGACGAGCGAAGAAACCAGAAAAAAAATCGTTAATGTGACTTTTATTCCTTATTGTGAGAACTGTAGACTTTAGCTATTTTCCTTTAAATATTACATTTAGAAAGTTTGCGAGCAGAATATGTGGCGAAGAAGACTATTACCTGTACAACGTACACATCAAATTTGTCATCGTACAAAGATTAGTTTGGCGAGTAAGATATTGAAGTTGCATCCAACGCCAATGGTCGTTAATTTCACCGAAATGACTCCTGTGCACTATATTTAGTTACTCATGTTTTTGTATCATAAATGATACAGGGCTATATTCTCCGTTCGATATTATATGTTTCATATTAATCATAAGTAATAAATGAAGGGGGAAAAGGTTGTTCCATTATAACTCAAGATTTGTATATCAAATAGATAAGACATGCTAAAAGACGCTCGATACCAGCTGTTAAACTGTGATTCTCTGTTGTGTTTTTTAAAATATTTTAACTGTGACTTAAATTTGAGAATGCAGCCATGTTTTCAGTACATTTCAACCAGCAGTGTGTGGGAATCTGCTTGGAGTCCGACTAAAAGCTCGGAAATATGATTAAATTTCATTTGGCATAGCCTGACAGATACCAACTTCTTCTGTGGGCGAACGGTAAACCTAATTGAGCTGAAACATGATTTGTCATATTTAGCATTGCCATCAGTACTTTAAACTCGTGAAACTGAAAACAAAAATTATCTGTGGCTAGATGATAGTGTTAGAATGAAAACGTGGGGTTCTGTGTGGATTTGTAAAATGCACTGATTCAATACGGTGGGAATTTGCTATGTTGAACATGATGCCGCGACGGCGTTTGTCTTCGAAATCTCGTCAAACTTACGATCATATACATAATCTCAGATCAGGAAACATACCTTCAAAGGCGATAGATTAAAAGTTTACTAGAATTCCGGATTTACCCGACTCGCCGACATGTTTTCTGACATACGTGCGACCTGTTCTAGATCGATACGCCACACAAAACGAGCAAGTGGGCTACAAATCAATGGTTTCTTTAAACAATAAGACCATTTAGTTTCAGCGCTCGGCGTTCTTAATTAGTTTACTGAAGGACAGGCCTGGAAGATAGAGTGGAGAAAGACAACATTCATGAGATTTGATATTCTGACCGCCGAATGAATTTTTCTTAAATGACAAACGATTTTAATTCAGAGACCGAACAATTTTCACATTGATTCTATGAAGTGAAAGAAGTAAAGATAAATGGTAGTTTGGCGTGTTTACCTCACAATTATTGAGAAATGTATCAGTCGCATTAACCGAACCTTCTTCCTTTGTATCTTTGTTTGATTATTGGGGTTCATTTCCTTCTGTTATCTCCGAGCCATATGAGGTCATACGGTGGAACTCATGCCGAACTCAGGTTTATGGTATAATGGTAACGTGATTTGTCAATATGTGCAGGCGACTTTTGTCTGAATCAAATTAATATAGCAAAGAGACGCAGCTATGTGAAGATTTTCCGTCACGAAAACTACAGATATTCGAATTGCTTAACCATTGCACCAGGAACCACTACACGTTTTGTGAATCTTTGGCGAAATGTACAAACATCAGTGCATTATCAACCGTAGACAATGGAACCGTAGGCACAACCTCACGGCTGGATTAATTGACGTATTTTATCCAGACTTCCGTATTGTTACCACTTGCAGATTAGGGGAGTGGGCTTTATCTTCTGATAGTGTTGTGCTCTCGGTGTACCCATTTCATTAACATGTAGCATATTCGAATATACATTGACGTCCGTGCCATGTGCTTCTATTCGCTTTTTTGTTTGGAATACTATGTTGCTAGAACCTGAAATTTCAAATACTTTAGATAACAAGTTTAGAAGTTATTTTCGAGGATATTTGAAGTCAAAATTTCCATAACACGTTCGAAGTATGTGCAAATAATTCCAATGTGGTTTTCAGGAAATCAAAATTATCACGCAATTCTAATCCCCTAAATGAACAGCTGTGATGTGGAATTTTTAGTGCATAAACATGAGATGCACTTATAAACTGCTGACATGGAAAACAATCTTGGTGATAAATGATAGTATCCCAATAATTGCTTCGACTTCTCCTATTCAAGAGTCCATATTCTGTCTATGAAGATCAGATCACATGTTAATGTATAAGCTTCTCCTAGTGTAGACTAATATCACTTAAGGATGAAAGTATTGTCCAATATTTAATAGCCATTCTAACAATATCTAAGGAGATTGGCAATCTAAAAACTTCCCCTCTAACTGCCAAATTACTTGACTTAGTATGTACTTCTAATTTATGTTGATCATATCGTGAATGTAATTTTTCATAAGGTGCCTCATCCAACAGTTGTACTAAATAGTGGTTCAACAGAATGGTCGAAATTATATAAACTTGTCTCTATATTTGGCTGGGAGTTTCTAAATGGTTCAATAAAGTGAAAAACGATTTCAGACCTCAATTGTAGATATGGTGCTTAGATTCCGAGATTGAACCGGACTAATTGAAAACAGTTCATAATAAGAAATTTTCGGTCTTTAAGACGGCAAGGGCTTGTGGGCGTGATCTCAAGATGTTGTAACGCGAAGTCGTCTCAGAAAACCTGTACAATAACAGATTCCAAAGTCCGGCTTCTGAGATTTCTCGAAGACTTGACAGCCTCTTTAAATGAGACAGGATACAACAAAAATGGAGTTCATGTCTGTTGAATATTAAGTCGATTTATTGTAAATTCATTCCACCTAACTTAGGAATGATCGGCAGCATTTGGCAGGCAGACTAACACAACTTCATTAACATCAGACCATTTTGTAAACGGTCATTTTCAGAACTGGAGATAGTAACATCTATCATTGGAGACATGATAGACTCTGTTGAGACCTGATGATACTGGCCTTCAGTGAGACGTGATGGTTTTGGCCTGTCTGTATTTGCCGCTCATTCCATTATATACAATGCTATACGTTACAATGTCAAGTTAACCCAACATAAATGTCCTTATAAATTCGGTGCAATTATGACAGGCAGATCACGAATCTGTCGCATTACATAAATTCAGTCGTCAAAACCAAGGTTAATTCATTACCCTTACACAAGCAGTTCTTATGTTATCCTGTATAAATTTGAAATTACATAACTGTTTCTCACAAATAGCTGTGTTTACAATAACCGACCTAAAGGGTCATGAAATAGTATTTCGGAAATAGTTTTGTCAAAACACATCACAATACCAAGGTTGCATACACGCAGATTTATATAAAATTGGTAAATGAAAAGTCGAAATTTATGCATTTATATGGTGGCCAAGAATCGATATTTCACATATAATTTATGCATCTATATGGTGGCCAAGAATCGATATTTCACAATAAGGATATGTAGGAACGAACCTGGGCAATAAACATTACCGTCTATGTTAACACTGCATGTAACAGTTCTACTTGAAGGTGAAAACACCAGAACTTTAGACTTGGCTGAGTTAATATCTAAATTCCAGTCTTTGAAACACACATTTAGTTGATCACGACTATTTTGAAGGCCAACACGAGATTCTAATAATAATACCAATTCATCAGCATATAAACAGACTTCTCAAATTGCTAAACTGTAACTTCACATGTTCACAACTATTGTCGATTATTTCCGGTAAGTCGTATAGGATTTGTTTTACAAATGTCAGCACTAAGGTCATCATCATGACATCAACAAAGGACATTGTTCTTTATATACAAAGACGGTAAACAATAATGTCTCCTTGAACGTGGATATGCCCAAATACAATTTATCACATTGACATGAGTGGTTTGTCATGCCGCGGAGCCCAATTTACAAGTTACCTATCCAGTCGTATTTTCCCCTCTGACTCGAGCGTCCACCAACAAGGAGAAATTAGTTGAACAGTGGCATTTCGGGGACTCCTCTGTTGGAAAACACTGGATCTTAGCTATGTTACATCAAAGTTCCAGCGTCGATTTCGAGATAAAACATCGCCCCATCCACTACTCTATTAATGTTTATATATCGAAAACGTACCTTATTTCGAGATGAAGGAAACAAGGCAGTTTCGTGCCAATATCACTATCGGTTTATTGACCAAAATATTCAATGGTAATCGTTTGACTTCCCCTTCGACTAACGTGGTAGAATGCCTCAATGACCACACACGACCGACCGGCACGCATCGCACAGTGCCTAGCACGTTACTGCTTGTCTTCTGACCAAAACAGATATCCTCTTGCGTATAGTCGCATTTGTCAGAATATATATTATGGGGTTAATTGCGGAATTTGCATAAAGAAGCAGTAACGACGTAAGAAATACAAAATACGGAATACGCGTCTCACTAACATTCGCTATAAATAATATTACGCAGTAAGGCAACCAACACAACAAAAACGCCGCTATTATAACTGTCATTGTCTTGAAACATTGTCGATTTTGAGAACCGATCTTAGGCTTTGCTGCGCAAGACATATTCATAGCCAATTTTCGAGGCACGTTGATGTCAGAGTCAGTCGGAGATATTTGGAGTCGTCCACCTGAGCAGTTATGGTCTGGTCCTGATGATGGAACGGCCGAATCCTTCCAGTTCATGTCGTCTACCATGGAGGTACTCGATCCAGTAACAAATACATCTACCTTCCCAGGAGCATACCCTTTGCTTTTGTATTTTTGACTCCGCTGAGATGTATTACCTTGCATTCGTTTCCTCAATGAACGAAGAAAAGTAACATATGAGATAACCAGAAAGATAGCGGGCACATGGTAAGCCATAATGACCGATATGATAGTGAAGGGACCAAAATCAACTTCACACATTCCTGCATGGGATATAATGTGGCGCAATCGATTACCAAAGAACAGACCAAGGATAAACAGCGTCCAAAAGAGAACACTTAAAATCCACATGGCCACCGATATTATCACAGCACGGCGTTTGGTGAAACGTGTTCTGTAGAGAAAAGGAAACGTAACACACTTGTAACGATCGTATGCGATGGCGTCAAGTAGAAGTACAGACACCGACGTCAGTGAGTAGTCTATAATACACCATGTTAAACAAAGATGGTACACCGAGTGCCCATTTCTGTTGAATAGTTTGCACAACACTAAGTGGTAATGAGATAAGACCGACTCCTAAATCAGCAAGTGCCAAGGAGACGGTGCAAATCTTGAAATTAGTCGAAAATCGTCCGTGGTCCCGTATATACAATATCACGAATACATTTCCAAAAATTGTAATTATTGCTATAGTTGTGCAGAAGGAAGAATAGAATACGTCCTTTACTACATCTTGCTGATCGTCTTGTGAGGTTGTGTTACCATTGGTCACTGTAGGCAATCTACTAGAGTTTTCACATTCCATCATGCTCCAACGATATGACCGACAAAACAGGGAGATGTTTCTAGCTCAACTGTACATAGTGGAGGTCAGTAGGAAAACGTGTGTTTCAGCATGAAAGATTCCCTCTCAAACATGCCCCTGTTAGTCAAACTATCCTGTGTCGAAGAACATCAACATTGTAATTATAGTTCGCCGTATTGAATTCCTTCTAACCTTGTCTGGTCCAGTTTTTCTATGTTAATATGGACATAAGACCCATAATGCAAACCCCTGACGTCTAATTGCATCTGTTCAAACAATGCCATCACGATTTATTTATATACAGAAAAACGTACAACATCAGCAGACGAGCGAAGAAACCAGAAAAAAAATCGTTAATGTGGCTTTTATTCCTTATTGTGAGAACTGTAGACTTTAGCTATTTTCCTTTTGATATTACATTTAGAAAGTTGCGCACAGAATATGTGGCGAAGAAGACTAATACATGTACAAGGTAATGTCAAATTTGTCATTGTACAAAGATTAGTTTGGCGAGTAAGATATTGAAGTTGCATCCAACGCCAATGGTCGCTAATTTGACCGAAATGACTCATGTTTTGTATCATAAATGATTCAGGGCTACATTCTCCTTTCGATATTATATGTTTCATATTAACCATAAGTAATAAATGAAGGGGGAAAAGGTTGTTCCATTATAACTCAAGATTTGTATATCAAATAGATAAGACATGCTAAAAGATGCTCGATAGCAGCTGTCAAACTATGATTCTCTGTTGTGTTTTTTTAAATATTTTAACTGTGGCTTAAATTTGAGAATTCAGCCATGTTTTAAGTACATTTCAACCAGCAGTGTGTGACAATCTGCTTGGAGTCCGACTAAAACTCGGAAATATGATCAAAGTTCATTTGGCACAGCCTGACAGATACCGATTTGTTCTGTGGGCGAACGGTAAACCTAATTGAGCTAAAACATCTCAGGATATTTAGCATTGCCATCAGTACCTAAAACTCGTGAAACTGAAAAGAATAATTTTCTGTGCCTAGATGATAGTGTTAGAATGAAAACGTGGGATTCTGTGTGGATTTGTAAAATGCGCTCATTCAATAGGGTGGGAATTTGAGATGTTGAGCATGATGCCACAACGGAATTTTGTCTTCGAAATCTCGTCAAACTAACGATCGTATACATAATCTCAGACCAGGAAACATACCTTCAAAGGCGATAGAATAACAGTTTACTAGAATAACAGTTTTACTCGACTTGCCGACATGTTTGCTGACATACGTGCGGCCTGTTCCAGATCGATACGTCACACAAAATGAGCAAGTGGGCTACAAATCAATGGTTCCTCTAAACAATAACGCTGTTTACTTTCAGCGCACAGCGTTCCTAATAAGTTTACTGAAGGACAGGCCTGGAAGGTAGAGTGAAGAAAGTCAACATTCTTGAGATTTGATATTCCGACCGCCGAATCAATTTTTTTAAATGACAAACGATTTCAATTCAGAGACCGAACAATTTTCACATTGATTATATGAAGTGAAAGAAGTAAAGATAAATGGTAGTTTGACGTGTTTACCTCACAATTATTGAGAACTATATCAGTAGCATTAACCGAACCTTCTTCCTTTGTATCTTTGTTTGATTATTGGGGTTCATTCCTTTCTGTTATCTCCGAGTCATATGAGGTTATACAGTGGAACTCATGTCGAACTCAAGTTTATGGTATAATGGTAACTTAATTTGTCAATATGTGCAGGCGACTTTTGTCTGAATCAAATTGATATAGCAAAAAGAAGCAGCTATGTTTAGATTTTCCATCACGGAAATTACAGATATTCGAATTGCTTAACCATTGCACCAGGAAACACTACACGTTTTGGGAATCCTTGGCGAAATGTGCAAACATCAGTGCATTATCAACCGTAGACAATGGAACCGTAGGCACATCCTCACGGCTGCATTAACGTATTTTATCCAGACTTCCGTATTGTTACCACTTGCAGATTAGGGGAGTGAGTCTTATATCCTGATAGAGTTGTGCTCTCGGTGTACCTATTTCATTAACATGTAGCATATTGGAATATACATTGACGTTCGTGCCATGTGCTTTTATTCGTTTTTTTGGTTGGAATACTATGTTGCAAGAACCTGAAATTTCAAATACTTTAGATAAGAAGTTATTTTCGAGGATATTTGAAGTCAAAATTTCCATAACACGTTCGAAGTATGTGCAAATAATTCAGATGTGGTTTTCAGGAAATCAAAATTATCATGCAATTCTAATCCCCTAAATGAACAGCTTTGATGTGGAATTTTTAGTGTATAAACATGAGATGCACTTATAAATTGCTGACATGGAAAACAATCTTCGTGATAACTGATAGCATCTCAATAATTGCTTCGACTCCTCCTATTCAAGAGTCAATATTCTGTCTGTGGAGATCACATGTTAATACATACGCTTCCCCTAGTGTAGACTAGTATCACTTAAGGATGAAAGTATTGTCCCATATTTAATAGATATACTAACAATATCTAAGGAGATTGACAACCTGACAAGCCCCCGTCTATCAGCCAAATTACTCGGCTTAGAATTTACTACTAATTTATGTTTACAATATCGTAAATGTAATTTTTCATAAGGTGCGTCACCCAACAATTTTACAAAATAGTGGTTTAACGGGATGGTCTAAAATATCTAAACTTGTCTCTATATTTGACTGGAAGTTCCAAATGATTCAGCAACTTAAAGGTAAAAAAAGATTTCGGACCGTATTGTACATATGCCTCTTAGATTCTGAGATTGAACCGGACTGATTGAAAACTGTTCCTAGCTATATGTGGGAATGAACCGGTTCAATAACATTCAATTCCCTAAATAAAACAGCTTTGAGAAAATATATCACTTGATTTGGTTTATCTATGACACTTCATTTGGGCAAATATCAGCATCAGATCCGACATCCAATAGTCAGCCGTCGTCCGTAAAATAATTTCCGCGTTAATAATCAAGAGAACTATTTTGAACGACTGTTATAGTCGGCTGACCAAACCGCCAAAAATGTGCTTTAAAAAGACTTCCCGATGGCATTGTTTGTTAGAAGCGGACATCCATGCCAGATGTATGCGCAGGGCTATTCTGTATAACGCAAGAGTGCGTTTTTTTCGAACAAAGCGGTTAATTTTGACCACTGGTGAGCAAACTGGTCAGATTAACGGGCAAGAACGAATATGGCAGGACCAAATGGCGGTCTCTGATTGGACAAGAGTATTCTTGAATTGTAAACATACCCAACGCGGCTCCCCCAGCGTGGCTATGTTATGATGGAGGGGAAAATAAACTATATGAACAAAACTCGTTGTTGTTGTTGTTCTCTCATCCTTGTTGTCGTTGTTCTTCTCTCATCTGTCTATATCATGGCGTCAAGGCGTTATGCTAGGGCGTTAAGGCGGACGTTGACGGGCGTCACTGCATTTGCAATGAATTAGTGACAATTCCATGAAAATCAGAGCTTTTGGGCTAATTTACCAGGGCGTTGAAGCGTTGGGCTTGGCGTTGGCGGGCGTAGTCCAGGCGGATGCCCCCTCACATAGGCTTCACATTGATACCTCATGCAGCTCCATCGGCACATTAGGGGCTCCCCTATATCCTAAAATGTTCACTGCAATGCACTTTTCCCACAATTTCCCTGTCTGCGCATGCGCAGAATGTGGGGCACGGACGACACACTAGTCCAGGCAGATGCCACCTCACATAGGCTTCAAAATAAGACCTCATACGACTCCATCGGACCCATAGTAGCCCACCTAGACCCGAAAACGTTATTTCCGTACCCTTTTCCCACAATTCCCTGTCTGCACATGCGCAGAATGTCAAACACAGACCAGACGCTAGTGCAGGCGGATGCTCCCTCACATAGGCTTCACATGGATACCTCACTCGACCCAATCGGCCCACTAGGGGCTCCCCTAGATCCCAAAACGTCTATTTTCATACACTTGGTCTACTGCGCATGCGCAGAATGACGTCAGTTCCACGTGTCACCCATCCCGTCGGATGCGCCTTAACGAATGCTTCACATGGATACCTCATACGACTCCATAAGACCCATAGTGGCCCATGTCGATCCCAAAACGTGTATTTCCATACCCTTTTCCCACAATTCCCTGTCTACGCATGCGCAGAATGGGGACAACGGCCGAGACACTAGTCCAGGCGGATGCCCCCTTATGTGTGCTTCACATTGATACCTCATACGACTCCATAGGACCACTAGAGGCCCACAAAGACCCGAAAACGTCTATTTCCATACCCTTGGTCTACTGCCCATGAGCAGAATGCCGATATTTCAACCCCACACCCAGCCCATCGGATGCCCCCTCACATAGGTTTTACAATGATACCTCACTCGACCCAATCGGACCAATAGCGGCCCACCTCGACCCCAAAACGTCTATTTCCATACCCTTGGTCTACCGCGCATGCGCAGAATGACGCTATTCCAACCCCACACCCACAGCATCGGATGCCCCCTCACGAATGCTTCACATTGATGCCTCACTCGACCACATCGGACCATTAGTGGCTCCCCTAGCTCCAAAACGTCTATTTCCATACCCTTGGTCCACCGCGCATGCGCAGAATGACGCTATTTCAGCCCCACACCCAGCCCATCAGATGCCCCTTTACGAATGCTTCACTTTGATACCTCATACGACCCAATCGGACCATGCAGCGTATTTAAATTCTGGGGATTACTTTTTCTCCGCGGAGGCGACCGCATCACCGCCAGACATGACCGCATCACCGCGGAGGAATACAAGGTCGAAGGTTAACCGAACTATAGTGGTCAAAACTTGGCACACAGCCAATGCTGATGCAATCCATAACATGCCTTGAGCTGGTGGCGCCCCCTGTCGGATTCTTTAGGGAAATCAAGAGTTACCTCCCTGGAAAAGGAGACATTTTTTCACCTTATACTACTACTACTCATATGACTACAGGAAAGCATCCCTCGGCACCTCACAATGAAATCCGAGAATACGGTGGATTCTCGGACGTAGCCTGATTATCTCAGCCGCGCTTCTATTGCAGATATTCACGTGGAGACTTTGAAGTATCCACACGGCCCGCTTAAGCGGAATTAGATACACTAGCTCGGGACCTGTGATGATAGACCAGTTCAAACAACTCATCTGGAGTTAATGGATAAGCATCATGGACGTCTGATGAAGAAAACGCCTCAACATGGGGTAAACCTGGTAAATGACAGGAATCCAAACGAGCCAAGTCTGAGTCAATACGCTTCTGAAGAAAATCAGATATGGCCATGCATTTCAAAACTATTGGATGTGCATGGTTGGTATGGCCCTTTTGTCCTTGCTATTCTACGGACACCGAAGTGTAAGTGTGCTTCGATTAAATCTTATTAGCTACTTGTAGCTCAGGTATAAGGATGAACTATTGCTCATTGTTTTGGCGTGCTCTTTAACCTCCTCTGTACCGGCACTTTTAACAGTTCCATGCTGGTATCAACACTGTCATGAACATAAATGAAGCGAATATATACTTATCATCGCCTACATAGATTCAAAGACTATACGCCAAGCTTTCGAACAAGATATAAAATGATGAAAAGATTTATATAGAAAGTTTATATTTTTATATGCGAACGACAGGCAATCATTGAACGATATTTCTATCGGTACGATACGGTACAGAAAGGGTTAATCTAGATTGAAAATCTAACTGAACATTCTGATCTGATGAATGCAGCATGTGGTATTTTTTAGTGTAAAGGTTCATTTCAAATATAGAACAGCGATGTGATATTGTTTTCGTACGTCTCCCTGTGGTGGATCCGTCCTGTCAACAACCTTACTTTAATTAAGACCCAGTCGCCTGGCCATGTTGATTACAAAACAACTGCGGTTTCTTAGGCAAAGGGTAAGATGAGACCTTAAGCGAAGGCTAAGTGGAGATCAAAGAGATCTTCGATAGAGTATATAAATTGTTCGGGGTTAGCGGTATCTACAGTATCTACAGTCACACATAATAACACGCCGCGTGTGCGCGACACTGCAATCACAATCGGATTGTCTATGATTGGAACTCATTTTGACTTTCCATAGTATGTCCGTCAGTTGCTGTGTAAGGTTTTACTGATTTTTTTGTATCTTGCGATTAGTTCTGAAAAAAACTAAATATGTATGTTTATTGTAGGAATAATCCTCAAACGCTTCTCTCCCATACATGAAGCGCGGGCTTTGGAGCTCATACAGATCTACACTTGTTACATGTACGAACCAAAGTATTAGGCAAGAAAATTTTACCCGTACATGATCCAAGAAATAAGAAAATACATAAGTTCGTTACGCAAAACCAGCTATGTATAATATGGATGGATTAGCTCATTTCATAACTTCAATGTTTCTATTAAAAAAGTCCGAGTTAAATAGTCCATATATTTTTCGGGGATTCAAAATATAAATAAATTTTATAATGGATATCCAAGATAGAAAACATTTTTTGAAATATTTGCCAAGTACATGTATGTGATGATAAGCCGGGCAAAACATAATACTAAATGATATTCATTTTCAGCAACGCTCATGTTACGTTTACAGTTATGTGCAGCACGTTAATGACACGTATGATTTTGGTGAGGCTAAAGCCATGGATCGCCATAATCGCCCTTCCTATCTTGCTGCGTCACGACAGTTTGTAAAATACAAGGTCTGTATTTTTGGGTCATCGTCGCCATCTGACCAATAAGGTTAGGTGCGAAGTTAAACTTCAAACAACCAACCAACTGTATTTTTGAATTAAACAGGTGTTTGTTTAAGTAGATATCTGAGAATGAATTATACCAAGGCGAAAGTGAATCTATCCGAAGAGTAAGATGACAAACATACTCATGTTAGGTGCCGAGCGATGATTTTCTGAAGAGTCATATGGTTGCCTTTAACTCTCTTGCATATCGCTCCAATTCCTTACCTCTATAAGGTAGGATTCTGCTGATGGACTGTTAGACCCCAAGAGCCGCCCACTGTACATGCCACTCGACAAATATATGTAGGTTTATTGTTTTGGTAGGAAATTTAAGCCGTACGACGTCGGGCATTTTAGGTTAGTCTCTCTGGATATTCTTGCATTTATCAGGCTACACGATGTTGAGGCGTGTACTCCATCGGACGTCCACGATGCTCATCCATTAACATCAGATGAGTTTTTTAAGCTGATCTGCATAAAAGCTCCCGAGCTAGCGTATCTAATTCCGCTTAAGCCGGTGCTAGTGGCCGTGTGGATACTTCAAATTCTCCACGTTAACAGCTGCAATAAACGCTCAACTGAGATACTAAGGCTACGCCCGAGAATCCACCGTATTATCGGGTCTGATTGTTAGGTGCCGAGAGATGCTTTGTTGTAGAGACATATTTTTTTAAGTCGCCAGGCGTCGGCATTTTTCCCCATCTCTTGCATATCTCTCCAACTTAGCTCGTGTGCCTATGTCCGCTAACTCTGTGACCAAGAGACGTGTGCACATCGTATATAACACGCCAGGATTGTATCTTTCGCATAGAAAATCAAGACAGATATTACAGATATTACGTCAATTGAAAGTCCCAAGCTATTCCAACTAAGAAAGAAAAGAGAAAGAGAATTTTAATCGAATAACGTGTGATTTTATTTCATAACGAGAATATTACAGGCTTAGAGCGGAATAGCAATAGGCCTTTTACATGCGCACATGTCACAGCCGTTCTTATCCTTCTCCCATCCCGCAATACAGAATATTTCACACATCACTGGTTCGCAGATGACTGAAACGATATAATACGAACAATATAATTTATCGAATCAATACAATGAAGTCTACATGACATCCAATAACATCAAACGGTGAAATATTTCGGTCAAATTCCTTTGGACTGACCAATACTGAACAGTTATACGGATTCGACGTTATGAACGCCAATATTGAAAACAAGACTAAAAGTAAATTTTCTTGAGTTACACTGTAGTGCCAAAGAAAGTGAAACTCGTCTGCGCGGGGAGATAGATGAGTTATTGCCCCTTTTTCAGGAGCAATGCCTTCAACATGGGCCTCGGGAAAATCACCGTCGTAAGTTTGTTGATATACAGTGTCAGAAGATGACAGGGACCTGAAATATCACAGAACCTTTCTCGAGTGAAAGAAGTCTGAAAAAATCATGTAAAAAATCCTTTTTTCAACAATTTTCAGCCCGTGATTATAGCCAAATTCGGAAAGCGCTTTTTCTCCCTTGTTCCACCAGGGGCGTATTTGTGCAGAGAGCTTCCGGTAGGTACCAAAAGCCCTCAAAATTAGTTTTAGTAATTAAATAGTCTATTTTTCAAGAAAATTTTCTTAAAAATGTGCACGTATAAAAGATCTATTGGTTCATGTACAAAATATAAACAAAATAGTTTTTCAAACAAATATTCTTGAATAGTTGATGAATATATCATTCACAATAATTGCGGGTGCCTTTGATAAAAGTAAAACGGAGGCGACTACTTCCCGGAAGCAGCTTCTAATACCTCCAATCTTAAAAGAGCGGCAATTATTTAGGGGGAGATCAGACACTTTCCGGAAAGGGCTATACTTACAGCGTGCGTGAGGCAAAAGTTTACTCGTGGTTCGCATTCCACAATGGGAAGGAATCATGGCGTTTTTTTGCTATTTTAGACGACCGGCAAAGCGTGTATTCTGCGGCAAAGTTTTAGCGGATTTCAACCAGTGTGTATATCCCGTCCTTTATAAATTTAATTTAGCGGACTATTTTCATAATTATGAACAACGGGAAAGTGTTTTCATCACCTCGTAGGCAGTTTGACCCTACCATAGGTCACGTGAGGCAGCTATTTTTCACTTCATATATGGAAAGTTCCACTGATTGCACCATCTCAGAACTAGAGTAGTCTCCCTTACAAGATAAAATAAATTGTGTTTGGATCTTGTATTAAATGTCATAGGATAGGAGTACGGAAATTCTTAACGGACGACGGCTACATATTGAATGTTGGATCTGCTGCTTGTAATTAGTTGGCTGTGTCACGGGTCCTATTACCTGTGTGGAGGGTGGAAATCTTTTGACAGGTATGTCCACAACCGTTGGATCTGCACTCAGTGCCAGCAGGACATTCCATACCTCCAAACAGACCACATGCTTCTACACACGCTCCAAATGTCGCGGCGGATGTAACAGCTGTGGGTTGGAGAATAGCAACCCATTGATAAAACATACTAATATTTTATACGTATCGGTATATACTTACTTCTATATATTCAATTATATCCAAGATGGCATTTTCTTGGTAATGCACAGTTACCATTGCTAGATGGATCAGACCCATGAGGGGTTTTGAACCTTCATTTACTAGTCATTTAGCCAACACCGAAAAGTAGGCCTAACCGTGAAGTTGCGTACAAATGCGATTTTTTTTCTGCAACTGATAGCAGGGCATGGGGACATTCATAATTCGACGGGTGCTACCGTGGCGCACATGATATTTTTTTTCAAACTTACGCCTCTATTAACCTAATATCTCATTATTAGGCCAAAATTGGAACACAATATAAGTATGTCAGTGTGGGTATCAATTGAAGCCAGTGACATACATAAAGCTAACATGTATGTTTCAACTGGATATTGTATCGTGAGGTCCGTTTGATATCATTTAAGGTCGCCTTGGGTGAAACAGGATCATTAACCCTAGCAGGGCTTAGATGGAGGAAATGATTTCCTACCAAACTTTCTACACCATCTCGAACTATTAAGATATCACACTCCGAGTCTTTATAGCAAAAATTTTGGGGTGATTTTGAACCAATTTACATACCCCTCCTGCACAGGTAAACTCAACATGGCAGCCGTCAGGGTATCCTTCTGGGATTTTGGTGCTACTGAATGTCGGATCTGACGTTTGTGTGTACTTACTTATGATGAGAACACGGAAATTATATATAAAATAACATATTGTCATAACTTATTCGACTGTGTACATGACTGTGTACATGGCAATACTGTACAGAAGTCTGGCAAATAATGGCTAGATTCCCGTTGTTCCCTTTTTTTTCTTTCATTCTCAAGAATAAAAATATATAATTCTGGCAAAAATCTCGTATTCTTCTATTAATTTAGCAAATGGAAATTGGAATCGAGACGTTCGTCACATGAAATTCGTGCTGGTACATAATTAACCGCTGATACTGTTGACTGATAGAGCAAAATCAAGTCATTACGGCAATAAATAGCTACAGTGGAAATTTCGCATACATATCCAATATCGTCATTCGAATTAAGGAATTTGGGTCCATTATATATTGACAGTGGAGCGGGTGATTACACTGAATTCGAAGCCCATTAAGTATAAAGGTGTGATTAAAGGTAATCCTATTAGTTTTAAGGTTTTACATAACAGTATTACGAAACCAGGGAAATAGTGATGTTCTTCCATCACATCGAGTTATTTGATCTTTATTTGGACATATAATGTTTTATGGTCCTGAGTTGTCTCATATGCAATCATATCACAAACCTTGCTATTTTGCTTGGCTGTCCAGCTTATAATAACATGCAGGATAAAACGGATAGAAATATTCGTGCTTTGTAGATAATTTACTTATTGTAAAGTACTCACCCGCACAGACTAGCACAAGAACGACGACAAGGTAGACTCCCATTTTGCCAAAGGTTTCGAAACAGTAATATCCCGAATTGGAATCGCTGGAACCCGTGAGAACATACACATGCTGGCTTAGGATATTTGTGTGATAAGGGGTCAGAACCCCTAGCAGGGCTTAACAAACAACACGCATTAGATAAGGATAGAATGCAGATATTCTCGCTTTGCTGTGTCTTGTTATAACTGAGTTGTTATATTACATATAATACGTTGATCTCTTACAGATTTGGTATTCAAACTTCTGCCAACAAACATCGAACGTCATGCTAGTCTAATGTTCCCTGACTGTATGTTTACCACGTGACTTTTTATTAGATAATTGGTAAAGGAATCGTGCAGTCGGAATGACGTGCGCCATGACGTGATATGTATTTAGGTAACATTGTACTATAGTCTGTCCATTTTAATTAGTCGTCTACTTTGCAGCTTGTCAACAATCAGTAGATGTCTTTGCATAAATTTTCTTTTTTGGAGCATGTAGAACAAACTGGACTCTACAAAATGACTACCATTCCTCCTTGATATCGATAATATATCACGCTTGAAATAACTTTGTGATTCTCTCCATATAAAAGTGCAGTACAGTTGTTTCATGTACCTTGCCTCAATTACATAGAGAGACGTGAAAATAACTGACATTATGATGTATATTCGCTCCGCGATAAAGCCATTCCCATAAACCTGTACTCTACAGATATCTAGTTAGTTGGGAAAAACAAGGGGTGACGGTCTCCTCTACGGTAACCAAGAGTCAAATAATCTTTAAAGCAAATCTGTTATATCCATAAATTATCACAAAGAGAATGTTTGTACTATTACTACAAGGTAGATGCCACTTATGTGGCTTTCATCCAGTATGAGGTGCGCGCCTACATCAGAAAAACAGGCATGGGGATCAACAACTACACTGCCTGATGCCACTCGAATTCAAAGGCGATCACACAAAAGTAATTTCCTGATTGGACAAGAGTCAACACGGCCGACGATGTGTGCGATGCATGCATAATAGCTCACGAGGATTGGTAACACACCGAGCCCGGCTCACGCAGTATAGATTGTAATGTGATGGAGCGGATAATAAGTATGAAATACACTATTTTTTTGTTCTCCATCTCTCATCTGATTGAGTTAACGTGTTAGGAGAATATGGACTAGGTATTGTGGTGTGCGTGCGTGTGTATGTGTGTCGTACTCACAGCTAACTAACTCATTCGTTCACTTCTAACTCGCTCGTTCACTCACTCACTCTGTATCCAAAGGTAGCTAACACTGTCCGGTTATACAGACCCCTCGTGCCCTGCCAACTACACCATATCGCCCATGGTATCCCCAACACCCACCTGAACGGTTCATTTAGCGTTCTCATCCCTAAAATGTCACTTTCTCTACTACTCCTCGACTGGGCATGCACACTATAACATCACTTTCGATTAAAACCATCCCAGTCTACATACCGAGAGCATCAAGCCAAGATCCTGTACGCCATATGTGGACGCAGGATTGTCCCTAAATCACCGGTGCGTACCCGAATATGCACCATGACATCACTTCTGGTGCCATCGACGAGTGTTCCTCCAGCCTGTACGACCCATGTAGACCCATATACACGTGACCGGATGCGCATTCCGTTTTCCTGTACTTCGTTCACTTTTCCAGTTTTTATTTTCTGGAAAGTCCTAGTGTGGCATCCAACCACTTACGGAGCGTTCCCCAAGCCTGCTCGATTCCATATGACCCATATACACATGACAGGATGTAAAGTCGGTTTTTCGAGGAAGTCCTGGTTTTGCATCCACTCCTCAGTCACCTGACCGATTTCGACGAGCGCTTCAAAGTCCAGACCCTTCGCGACCTCTTACGACCACGTATGGTCCACTTAGTCCAATTTGACTATGTGTAAAATCCGTTTTTCCGCATTTCTTCCAGAAAATCCTAGATTTATATTCTCCCCTGTCACGTTATCGTAAGTGACCCCCTACCCGACTAGACCGGAAGTCACGTAATCGGACGTGATGTTATCACCGGACGTGACGTATTCCGTGACGTCATGGTGCATCCCAGACGACTCGCATTCCCTGTGGCATTATTCCCGTCCAAAATACCAAGAGATTTACGACTTCTATACTACTGGGGTAAATTGAAATCATGGACGATATATTCCTACATTTCTCACCATTGATAAGTCATATCATTCATCTTGCGCACCAATTTTCCCTTTGCCCCTGCCCGATGGCGATTTCTCCCGACCATTTATAGACCGATAAAACATTTATTTCGTCCCAGTTTCTATTTGTGTCTGGAACAATGTACATGTAAATGCGAATTTTGTGGATCTTATTTTTGAGAAAAAAATTAAGAAATAATGTTTTCATAGGCGTGCTAAATGGTTATTTTACGCACGGTTAGTGTGGGAAAGTTTATATTTTAGGGCAAGGATTTTCATGTCGAAAACGTACAGAATTTTGATTACTTTGTCAAATCAAATGTGGTGGTGTAAATATGGACCTGTAAACACACTATCAACATGGTATTCTTGTCGTTTGTCCAAGACGTCCAGGTGGGAGGTGGATACAGATTACTTAATATGCTGTATATTTCTGCGTCTAATCTCTTGAAATAGCAAACTGCATTAACTCTACATTGTTGTTCCATGTCAGCTGTTTATAACTACAATAAACAAGTTAATTGAATTCACTTACCTGTTCTCACATAGATATTCTCAATATTTTTACACGTTATCTCTTTAAAAAAACACCCCGCGTTTTCGGTAGAATGTTGTGCTGTGCCATGTGTTTAGAATTATGACATTCAATGTTATTGACTCATCTGAACACACGCCAACTACCTATATATATGTATACCATTATAAAAGGGAGATATAAGTAATTTTGTCACATTATGTTCTCTGGTCTTCAATGATAACTTTATTGGGTCGGTTCAATGCATGCAACGCCAGACGATACGCCGATGGTCGCCTTGTAAATCTCTCCCTCCCATGGCGCAAAGATATCTCCATTTGGCGAATGAACAGTTTTAATGTGGTGAGTCTTTCCGTCAATACAAAATTTGATGAATGCGTGCCTTGGTACTGAAATTACATTAAAAACACCATAAAGAACACATCTACATGTATGAATCTCAATGGAATACTGCACGATCATTTACTTACGATATAATTTTCACAATATTTCACAGTGTAATTACTCGTACAGAGTACTAGGGATTTTCGGGTTGAAACAGTTACCGCATTCGAAGGTCGATCAGTGAACAATCAACGATATGTTTAATAAATCCACGTGCTAAAACTCACACTTACCAGCAATTCTTCTTCGCAGTGACATGATTGAAAATGTAGTATGGAGTAAATGTTGAGCGCCCAACAAGACGAATCTCTGAAATCTTAGAATAAATTCGAAAGTACCGTGTGGTGGGACGTTCAACAGTTCAAATAGGACAACAGAATGAGATATCGCTTTAAATAAGACTGGTTAGATAATGTGAAGAATAGTTACTAATAATAATAACTAACTTGCTGACGCCAGATTCAGTGCAAACACAAGAGTCAGCGGGTGCAGATATAAAAAGAGAAAGCGCTTTCATAAGCTAACCGTCTATAATAATACAAACCTCACAAGTTTGAATTTCTTAAACTCTTACGGGGAAATGTACTCAGCTGTAGTAACAACAACCACAAACTCTTCGCCTCTTTATCTCAAGAGAAACAGGCTGTTTGGCAGCTTTAACTAATTTTGACTCGCGTACAAACCTGTTACTTTCCATAAATCCACACAGACTAACAGGTTCATTCAAGTTGATATTTGGTAATACACGTATGTTTGACTGGGAGACTGTGAACAAGTGCATGTGATTTCAGTTCCGATAACTCCATGATCTACTGGGGGGTCTGCGGAGAAGTGCGCGGAGCCCAATTACAACTGCGCGTGGATTATTTGATGGATTTTTCTTTATTTGCTGACGAGCAGAATATTCATATTAATAAAACTGACCACAAAATGCGAATCTGTAGACCATATGTCGCTTGAAACGATAGAGAACGATATTCAAATGCGCGGAAATTGATAGGGTTTTTGTAACCCCCCATTTTATGAAAGACCCTTATACTTACCGTGTGCATAATATTTAATATTATGCAATACTGTTGGGTAGATTCTAAACCTCTTATACCAAATGCCAGAAAAACGGACACCCCCCTCCAGGGCCTCCATCAACTCCGGCGACCTTGACCGCTTAAGTTCCCGCCAAAAACTCAACTCCTCAGTTTGATTCTATAATAATTATAGCATGTAAAAAACAAGAACATTTATGTACCTCCCCCAGTCTTTGATTAACAGTGTGGGTGGGAGGCGGGATCGCAAGGTAAGTATAAGGGTCTTTCATAAAATGGGGGGTTACAAAAACCCTATCATTTTATATCAAGACACCTTATACTTACCTTGTGCATAATATTTAATATTATGCAATACTGTTGGGTAACCCTAGAATTTGTGGGAACCCTGGCAGGTAGGCTAACCAAAGACAAAAGGTAGATACCTGTATCAATTTGAGAGCGAAAAGGCCGTCATTGATATGTAACCCAGGCCTCTCTGTTACCTGATAACTTGAGGGGGGCACCACCCTGGTGAAAGCCCGAGCTTTTTTTTTGGTACACCTGCTAGAGGAAAAACCCTAATAATACGAGCCTAATGACAAAGGGTAAACATATTCGTGATGATTTGATATACTCACTTAATGCTTTCTTGACTCCGGCCGAGGCTTGTTCGCCGAGGGTGCATATGCGTCGGACGGATCCCTTTGGACATGAGTGCTCGAAACGCGCTTTCTAACGGAAGGTACCGGAATAGTATGCGCGGCATTGCTCAGCCTTTTAGTGAGAGTAGCCATTTCAATGCTAGCTGTCGACGTAGAAGGGTCCAGGAGATAATACTTGATGAAAGTAGCCTCAGATTTCCACTGAGCAACGTCCATGATGTCACTGAATGAAGCTCCCTTGGCTCTCGCTCTGGTCTCATGGGCTTTGGCGAAAACAAACTCTTTAGTCTGGGCAGCTGCATAGACCATCTGAATGGTTTCAACAATCCATCGAGCGATGGTGTCTTTGGAAGCCGGTTTGTGGTTATTGATCTGATGGGTAATCCACAAATGATTGTCAGAAGTTCGAAGATGTTTGGTAGCTTCGATATAATACTTCAATACGCACCGGACATAAGAATTTATCGTCAGGAGAGAACTTACCTAGGTCAGCTAAAACCAAGGGTTTTGCGCCATGTTTGATAGTCTCTGTTTTCGACACAAAGGCAGCCCGCGGCTGAAGTAGCAGACCTTCGCCCGTAAAATGTAAGCGATCTTTCTCAGCGGAGAGGAGCATGGATCTCAGATCTCCGCCGAGCGGACGCCACAGCGACGAGAAATACAGTCTTAAGTGTCAAGATCTTAAGGCTGGCCTGACCCATGGGCTCGAAAGGTGGTCTCGTAAGTGCATTTAGCACCAATTCGAGATTCCATGCAGGAGGCATTTTCTTCACCTGAGGTCGTAGATGGAACATGCCTTTGATCATGTCGTCTAATGGTTTGCTCTGTGTAACCTTAGACCCGTCTCGAAAACCAGGGTGGATTGTCGCTATGGCAGACCGATAACCAGCTATTGTTACTGGTTGTAGTCCCTTTTCTTCGTATAAAAATACAAAGAAGTCTGCTACTTCTCCCGGAGTTGTTTGAGAGGGACTCTTATAGTTTCTCTCGCATCACTCCGAGAACAGACCGAGTTTAGAGTTATAAACCCGTGTGGTGGAGGGCCTTCTACATTGTGCCATGAGATTGCCAGCTTGTTGAGAAAAGCCCTCCTGACGTCGAGATTCGATGACAGATTCCAAGCAGTCAGTTTGAACATTGCTGAATTGTCGTGGACTCGACGCCCCCGGCATTGTGTGAGGAGATCTGGACGATCCGGCAGAATGCGTGGGTAGTCTACGACAAGATTGAGGAGACTTGTGAACCACGATCGTGTCGGCCAGAAAGGAGCGATTAGAATGACTCTGCAATTCTCGCTCTCGATCTTTTTGAGAACCATCGGAATTAGTATGGTCGGAGGATACGCGTAAGCGTACATTCCTGACCATGGGACCGCTAGTGCATCCACGGCGTGCGCCGATGGATCCGGAAACGGGCTCACATATATTGGGAGCTTTTTGTTGTCCTTCGTGGCAAAAAGGTCTACATGAGGAGTCGACCACTGAAATAAGACTTGTCTGAGTACCAAGTCGTTCAGCTGCCATTCGGTCGGACGGACTCTCTGTTGACGAGACAGAGAGTCCGCAAGCACGTTCCGTATCCCCGGAATATGCGCTGCTCGCAGGGTCACTTGATGCTTGATGCACCACTGGAATAGCTTCCAGGTCATGAAACATAGCTGGGGGGATCTGGTCTCTCCCTGCTTGTTTATGTATGCGACCACTGTTGAGCTGTCCGACCTTACCAGAACAACTTTCTCCCGCAATAGCGGGAGAAACCGTTTCAACGCTAGGATGAATGCTCTCATCTCCAAGAGATTGATATGCCAAGTCTTTTCCTTCGCGGTCCACATTCCTTGTGCCAGGTTCTCGTCCAGATGTGCTCCCCAGCCGTCCATGGAGGCGTCCGTAAATAGGACTAGACTCGATTCCGGCGGATGCAACGGGGCCCCCATGAAGAGGTTGTCCCGGTTCCGCCACCAGCCGAGGGCTGATAATAGATTCGAGTCTATCGGGATTGGTTGGTTCAAATGACCTGTGCTCTGTTTCCAGAAGGGCATAAGGTACATTTGTATGGGTCTGCGTCGAAGTGGACCGTAGTTGACCACTTCTCCCAGACTGACCAGTCGACCCAGAAGTCGCAAGAACTCTCTCGCCGGAAGAGCTCGGCAGGTGAAGAACACCGCGAGCATCTCCTCCAGCAGATCTAGGGCAGCCGGCGAAGGCCGAACCCGCCCGATCCGGAGATCGAACTGAATCCCCAGGTGTATGAACAACTGTGCCGGGGTCAGCGCTGACTTGGGTACGTTGACTATCCAGCCGCTGAGAAGCGCATGGAATAGTGTCAACCTGATCGCATAGGTGACCGCCGTTTCCGACGGTCCCTTCACCAACCAACTGTCGATGTAGATGCTGATATCCACACCACACCTCCGTAGGACGACCGATAGGGCATCCACTACCCGTGTGAAAACTCGAGGGGCAGATGTAATTCCATACGGTAACGCTTGGAATTCCAATATCTTGCCGTCGATGGCGAACCTTAGATACTTTTTGTAGTCGGAATGGATCGGTACGTGAAAGTATGCGTCCTTCAAATCTATTGAAGCGGCCCACATGCCGACCCGAAGGCCGGCCCGTACAGATCGAAGAGTTTCCATCCAAATCTCTCGATGCGAATGTAACGGTGGAGGGGCCGTAGATTGAGGACCGGTCGCCATCCCCCGGTTTTCTTGGACACCAAAAACATCCTGGTGTAAAACCCCGGATCCGTTGCCGGATCTTTCACCTCTACTACCGCCGCTTTGGCGAGGAGGGAAGTTATCTCGTCCCGTACAATGGTAATTTGACGGGGGTCTCGCGGTAACGGGGTCACCAGTGGGATCCCTGTCAGCGGAGGTGAACGGTTTGGAGCGCTCCATTCCATTCGATAACCTTCCGCGACAATCTGCCTTACTAGGCTGTCTGCGCTGTATAGATTCCACCAAGAGGTGAAATGCGCGAGACGGCCTCCGACCGGCAGCCGACACAGAAGTGTCGAGTCCGGTGGGCCCCCCCCTCCCAAACTCGTGCTGAGCTTGAGGTTGGTGTCCTGGGCAGTGGAGGAGCGCACACTGACATGTCAGGTGCACTTCCCACCCTTACCAGCGGACTTAGAAGGGTTGTTAGACCCTTTTTTGCCCTTCCCCTTGCCACGGTAGCCTCTTCTGGCTTTCTTGGGCTTCGAAGAGCCGGAGAAAGTATCAGCGGGCTTGGAAACGCTGGCTTTGCGTTTCCCCTTAGCAAGGGTCTGGTGTTGTTTGACCATGGACTCAAGTTCCTGAGATTCAATATGACCCTCAGCAGCGTAAGCTTTGAGTCCATCGGAGAACAGCTCGTCATTACCGAGAGGTAAGTTGATGAGGTTCTGCGCATGGTCTTTTGAGCCCAGTCGAGAGTCCGCCAGGAAGAGTCTCCGTCGGGCAATCTGCACTCTGGCTATCACCCTCGTCAGAAGGTCCAACCCCGTTGCAGTAGCCAACTGCATACAGTGGTAGAACTCTGGGGGTGCTTGAGGAACCGATAGCGGTTCTTCAACGCCAGCTGGAAGCACCATGGGTTGCGGAATCGCTTCCGCGTCCATGGAGTGCAACCGGGACACCGCATCGTCAGCCGTACGCTGCAGGGCAGCTACGTGCGATGCGTGTGTCATGTGCAGCAGGTGGCTAAAGGTTCGTAACCCGGCCCGGGCCGAACACTCTGCCGCCTTGAGCTCTTCCTCAACTGACCGACGCAACATATCGTTTGGATGTAGATCCTCCCGATGTTGCTTGGCTGTCAGGAAAAAGGCGGACTGCCGTCCAACCTTCGAAGCCGATTCCGTCCGCTCGACTTCGGACGGAGGGACTCTGAAGAGCTCAGTGAACCCGGGTGGAGCCGTACGCAGGGAACGCTTACCCTTTCCCTGCGGCCTCACCGAAAGCGCATCGAAAGCCTGATCCACGAATGGATCTAGCCCTAACGAGGGTAGCTCCGGCCGGCGAGCCGGCGGCTGACCTGTTACACTACGAGTCAGAGTTTGGTCTGAATCGCTCGCCATTACCAATGTTGGCTCTTACACCCGTCAGTTGGATTATATCGGCTTTTCCGTAACTTATTATCTGCCTATTTAAAATCGGTAGCTCAGTTACTTACGTTGGTATTTGAAACACCATTAAAATATTAACGCCCCAGATAAACTGGAGATATTACAAGTCACCCATAGCCGTTTGTCGGTCCGAATGAGCCGAAATCCCGATAAGCTCCTCGGTCATCCGCGCCTCGACGTTGGAAGTTATTGGTCGCTCATAATCCTGTTTGGCGAAATTCTGCTAATCCTGACATGGACATCACGGCGATTTCTTTAGTTCTACAGCCAGGGAGATCACATTACATATTATCGAAGTGTCCAACCGATAGAGGAATTTTCGTCCTCTGGTTGGCCTGACATGGCTGAAACCGGATTTCCTAAACTATAGAAGCCGAAATCAACCGTTCTATTGTATTTTACTGATATAGGTAATTGGACGATTCACGTCTCGCTCTTGCGATGCGCATAGTATAACAAGCTACCCAGCTGACACCTCTGTCTAAATATTCGCTTGCCTAATGCTGTATTTTGTTGAATTTGCTTTCTCTTATTAACAGAAGATAACTGTGTATTTTATAAAAAGGAAAATGCCGATAATACAGTCGCACAAATAGGACTTTGTTTTGGAACAACAAAATAACTTTTTGGGAAATTTAATTAAAGTGGCTAGATTATTGCACTAATACAGAGATTTGGTAATGAAAATATGAGTAATATTTTTACAAAATGTTACTAGCGATAATATATATTCATTATATCGAAAAAGGCTTCCTAATAGAATGTAAGCTACAGATTATATGCCGATCCTTCTTCCCTGTCGCATCTTCTCCGCAATATAATTCCCGATCGGTAAGTATGATGAGTTATTCACTTACATTTGATCAATAATCGCAACACGAGATTGTTATTCTTGGACGAATAAATTGAGAGAATATGAGTATGGCGAGATTGGAGGACCGAAAGTATCACATGTAATAAACGGTTGTCTTACTCAAGAATTAAATGGTTAAGAGACGTACCCTAGCACATATATATATATATGCGGGCCAACACTGATAAACTGTCGCAATTAATTCGTGTTCAGATAAGTAGTTACAATGAATCGGTTTAACATCAACTAATACATCCAAGATATTCATGTTCAAGATATGTACTCAGCAGTGTCCATTCAACCTGAAATAATATAAAGACCAAAACTGGTTTAACCCACTAATGCGTTAATATCCAAATTTGTGAATAACATACCCACATCTGTCAATTGTTTGGAAGAAGCTTACTGCACTAATGCAGAGATTTGGTAAAGAAAATAAATATTTTTACAAAATGTTACTAGCTAATAATATATCTTCATTATATCGGAAAAGGCCTCATAATAGAATGTAATCTGTAGATTATATGCGGAATATAATTCCCGATCGGTAAGTGTGATGAGTTATTCACTTACATTTGATCAAATACAGAGGGCAAGAATCGCAACACGAGATTGTTATTGGTAATATTAACTTCTGTTTTCTTGGATGAATAAATTGATTGAATATGAGTATTTCGAGATTGGAGGACCGAAAGTATCGCATGTATAATATAAGGTTGTCTTACTCAAGAATGAAATGGGTAAGAGACGTACCCTAGCTTATATCATATCACCGGCATTTGTACATGCTTCCATAACCCAACTTTAACTAAAAGCACGATTTTAACTGGTCTGCAAACTTACCGAGCAAGCTGACATCTTAACATTGAATTACATTTACTTAAGATAACCATTCATTCTTATTATAGATATCACTGTGATATTGTGATGACATGTGGGAATGGTTATAGTATATGCAATCATAACAATAAGGTGTCTCCCTCGCTAAAATATTTGCTTGAAATAATTAAACGTAATTTGACACGAAGACAGCTTTGTTTTTGTCTAGCTATGAGCTCTGTGGATTTAGAAACAACTCCGCCTGTTTGCCAACATCTTTACGCAACACCTGGCGGTTACACCGTAATTGTAAGATAAACAAATTTGTTTAAATTCAACGACTGGGAGTTGTATTTGTGAGAGTGTTTATGGGGGGAGGAGGGTGGTGTAGGTGAAAGAGTGAGGACGACACGGTGAAATTTAGAAACTATAGGTTAAGATTATCGAATTATTTTCCTCATAAATATGAAATATCAAGATGAATAACGTGAATAAAATGGGTCCCTGTATTACATAAACCCAGCATTTCCGTGTTTGTCGGAACATGTAGTACACCGCCATTTGGCAAAATAACACATCTGCTGGGCGACAAGAACGGTCATGCGAGAAAAACGATTCTTTGACGGCAAATTGTTTACAAAACAGAAAAGGAAGAATTGATACATTTTATAGTCTCTTTTGTCGAGTTATTATTGACGATTTATTTAGTGATAATCTGCATCGTTCGGTCATGTTATTATAATGTCTCAAAATCGTCCAGTTACCGGACCAAATTTGCCTATAACACCCAATAGGCGTAGCGTTTAAATTAAAATGTATTGTTTAGTTCCGTGTATAAACAATTAGAACAATTTTAAGCTGAATGCTTCTGTTAATCACGGATTGTCCCCCCCCCCATCCGCCGCCCTGTCCTTCGGGTTATTTTTCACACTCTCATTGAAGATTTTCAACTTGACTCCATTTTATTTGCCTTTCCCAGTTAAATAATGTGTGATTATATTGTATGCGGCATTAGAGTATAAGTTGAATACACCACTGGCATGGTAATCTAGTGATAAGTCAATGATACGCAGATAATGGTCCCTGTAGAAGTGGAAAATAGTCAGCATAACTTTATGTGGTTAAAAAAAATCAGCACAAATATATGATATAGATATTATGACCAATAGGACAAATCTGATCAATTTAGAGATTGACTCGAATTGAAGATGTATGACATAATATGGAATACAATACAAGCGTCTAGTACGTCATTCAATATTCAGCTGTCGTCCAAAAAAGAATTTCCGCGTCCCTGATCCAAAGACCTAATTCATAGCACCAAATTAAAAGGATAAATCATAGTATACATAAAACCAGGCTAATTTCCAGTCAGGCAGAAGCGGTCAACAGTTTTCAATGATGCCGGTAAGACATCATGATGTTCCAAAAATAATATTCAGGGTAACCAGTATTTCGTACATCTGAGCTTTTAAAATTCTTAGTTGTAACCGATCCAGTAGTTGGGCTCTCACTGGCGGGCTGACTGACTGACTATCAGTCAGACTTATGTCATTTCAATTGTGTCATTGACAGGTTAAGTATACAGTCGTCGTATATTGTGACTCGCCTAGTTTGCGATATTCTCTTGCATTTAAAATATATTAACATCTGATAACGTTTGTTTTTGAACAGAACCATTTGTGACCAATCGAATACGGCACATTATAGACATTCGGACTTATAGGAAACTGAGTTTCAGTACCAGGAACGGCGTATTTCCATCCAATTGAAATCAAGCAAGAAAACAAACGAGAGGTTGCGCAAGGGCGTGTCTAAGGTGTTGGTCCCCTATCAACACATAGGTCCGCTATCAACACATAGCTATATATGTTCAAGTAAATGTTTCAGAATTCCAGTCTTTAAGTAATGTGCCACGTATACTATCGAGACGAATCTACAGAAGCCATCCCTGTACTCTGTTAGCGACATGAGCGGTCCCCGTCCGATAACGTTAGATCCTCACAATGGTCGCTTCTGGCAGGAGCCGCAACGTTTTCAATATCCTGAACAACAACCCATGATTCCACCCAATTATGGACAGCATCAATGGGCGTATGGGCCAGCTGAGCAAGACAGCTACTGTTATCAAATGGTGCAAGTGGAACCACAACGTTTTCCCATCAATGAGACACAATTAGGACCGGTCCAATACCAAGCTCAGCCCTTGCATGACAATCACGTCACAGTGTCTCCGCCAGACCAGCCATTGTCTCATGTTCAGGTAACCACACCCCAACCAGACCAGTCTCAGGCGGCTACACAAGGATTCCTACTGGTAAGTTGATGATAAACCTCCTAAATAACAGTCTTATAATTGGAAAAAAGAGCATATCCTAAAACATCTGATATTTTGAAAATGTTGTTTTCCATGTTGTTTTCGAATGAATCAGAGAAAATCAACGAGATTGGATGTTGGGCAGCAGTTAAAAATGTCGTCTTAGTATACAACCTGAGAATAAATTATCTATATTTTGCCACATGTATTACTGATAATTAACCGCAGAAAGGCCCATTCACAATGCCGATTTCTAGCAATAGCTTGGGTGCCAAATTAACATGTTAAATATTGGATAAATGCTCAAAATACAAAATGTAGGAAGGCTGAACATCAAGTGTATATTTGACCAAACACGTGGGTACTCATTCACAACACCGTATAGACATCACTAAACATGCACGATTATATATATTTGACCAAACAATTGGATATATCAATCATTCACCACGCGGACTTCGAGGTAATTGCCGATCTGTTTGTTGGCATCCCTCTCAAATATTTGCCGTTGATCTTCAACCCAAGACTGAATGGAACTATCAGGATTTTTTTGTCGATATCTTTTGATACAGACGAACAAATTCTGAAATTACAGTATGTTGGAAAACTATATTTTGAATAAATACTGAAATAATAGACTTCAAATAAGCGGAGTTTGATTTTTACAGCAAAATTTGGCCTATCCAAATGCAACGGCTCACTCAAGCGGGGCATTGATTGGTCAAACGGAGCTCTGACAGATGCCTGTGCTGATCTATAAGTGTAGATTTGATTTTATCCGTCATTTGTACATATTTCCGTTGTTGATGACAGTTTTTGAGAGAATATTAAACACACTATTCATTTGTTGTTGATAGGAATTACAAGCGTCTAGTCCGTCAATCATAATCCAGCCGTCGTCCATAATATCCGCGTCCATAATCCAAAGACCTATTCCATTTTCCATATAACAGTATTTGCACCAAATTTAAAAAGACAATTATTGTCTATGAATGTCGGTTTTGTGTTATATATCGGGTGATTTCTGATAAACGAAGGCTTCTAATATGCCTTGTGATTCGCGAGATTCATACATGTAGAACTAGTATCATTATTTGGTTATTGTAATTAAGACAGAAAACCAAGATCAGGAGAATGCGGGAAGATATTTCAGGAGAGGGACATACTCAGGTCTTCAGGTGAGTCAACTATATATATAACCAGTCAGAGTGAGTCACATATCATACTTCGCAGCGGATTGGCATAATCATCTAGCTTAGCGCGTTCATTGAATGGTTCAATTAGAGGAAATTCCTTTATCTATTTATATCCAGAATTGTTATCTGTAACTACCCAAAAGACGGTGTATCGATCCTAACAGATCGATCGATAAACTGACTCGCGAGGATAAAATAAGATCGGTGCTCCCTAACTTAAACTAGACTAGAATTTTTATCTTATTATTTTGCTCGTCGCTGAGAAATGACAATTTACACTGTATCTCCTTATTCCACACTTTGACAAATGACAATTTAAACCAATCTCCTTCTTGTACAAATTCAAGCGTGGTTAACTCGATAACCACGCGACGTAGAGATATTGTGAAAACGTCATTCGAAAGATATTGTGCCTGGCAGTGACATATACCCATTTTGGACCGCGTCCCGCAGGGTGATGAACAAATTGATTTGGACTAAAACAGAATTCCTGCATTTCCTTTATACGACTCCGGGGGTATTAGGCAATGCGAAGGATTCAAATTACCAAAACACGTGATTATTACATTGCGTTTGCTCTTGTCATTTTTCAGAGGTCATTGAGCGCGGCCACTCTCGTATACCCATTTGAGAATGCCAGAACAACCAAGGGGAGCGACCAACTTTTCAGGGCTATTGAATTGGTGTGTATTTCACATTTACAAGTGTGTTGTTCTACTGATCGTTTACACAGATTCAAATAAAGGTGTTCGGTAACCGAACAGTTGTAAACCTATGAAACAGATTTCTACACTCACCTCTGCTGATTCAGTAACAGACTAAACCACTCATTCACGGACGTGCGCTTCATCGAATGAGCATTTACAAGGGATCTAAACTTGGTCTATTCGAAATAGACCCAATACCGCAAAATTCTTCGTTCACAGCAGTTACGGCTACTCATTGCAACATGGCTGTACTCATTGCAGAATTTGTCGCTAAAGTAAATATTTCCTTTATTGCAACTGAAATATATTCTTTTTCTTAAAGGAATAATCTTAAAAAAGATAGCCATATTTCACTTTCACAAGTCATTACGCCAGAAGAATATCGCATATCATTAAATACCTATATCCTTGGCAGATTTACTTCATTCATCGTGTATTTGCCCCTAATCCAGCTTCATAACGTCACATGACTGACCCGTGTAAAGGAGTCAATGCATTTATATGTTTTAAAGTATTTGACCTGAAAAGCGAGCACTATAGTACAAGATGGGTCAGACTGTGGGATACTTCGAGACCCGACAGAAATTGTGGAAATTAGCTACTTTGTTTATCACACTCCTAATGCATATGAACATCTCAACAAAAGTGGCTCCACCTCCCCCAAATTTAACCCACCTTTTTCAGGATATTTGTTCAATTGCCATAAAACTTCGGAAATATCGTCTAACTGACAAGGCCGATATTAGATAACAATGATTATTTCGTAGTCGATTCATGACTGGATGAGTATGTGCAAAGTTTAAGTCGGTGGCATTTTTCAAATGTTGGTAGAAATGATAACTCACGGTTTTTCGCCGACTCAAAATCGCTTAATCACAAAGCCTACCTGTTAACATGGCAGTGTGACCCACGTCACAGGACATACGAAGTAGGGTAGGCATTAGGACTCCGACGCGCACAGAAATCTTGGAAATCCCCTCTCCCTCGCCCGTTGAAATCCTGCCTATATCAAGATGGGCACAGCCCAAGTCAGAATCACCAGTGATTTTCATCAAAAATCACCAGAAATTTTCATCAATAGTAGGTCAGCTCAGAACTTGCTGGTAACAGTCCCCAACTGCACGTCCATGCCAAAAATCAAGGTTGTAATGTCGACGGCTTAATCATAAAGCCTACATGCTACATGTAAAGTGTCACAGTAGTCAACAATGGTTAATACCTCATACAGTCATCACGATGCTGTATCAATTGTATCCTAGTGATTAGTAAATATTGTGGGAACGAATGCCACCATAGGCACAGTGGATAATCCAGATTATTAGAATACGAATGAAAATGAAATAACAGATCATATTGAGTTTTATAACAAATAGTTGTAGAACATCAGTCGCACTTAGATCTCTAAATAGAAAAGAACGTAGAATGACGACGATGAGATATTCCCTTTGACAACGATTTAATCTTAGTCGAAAATGACTGACCCCGCTCCCCCCCCTTCCCCCACTCTGAATGAAATGCATATTGAAGATCGCTAATAGTGTGTATCTTGGATGTGCTTCAAGTTTAACGTTCGTGATAATTCTTTCTGTAGGTGGTGACAGAATTCCCCATTCTGAGAAGTTGGCGAAAGAAAGTACGACAGAGGTTGAGAAACAGAGTGAAAAATCAACGGCATCATTTGAAACATTCCACACCTTTCAAGTGAGGAGATTTGAAAAAACACGCACGATATTCTATGTGCCCCTTCGATACTTACTATATACATGCCGTAAAATACCACAAGCATCAACAATATTGCCCGACATACCGTGGGAGGACGTGCAAGTAAGTAGCGTGAGATTAAAATGTTATGCGACATCTTTCTGTGCCAGTGTACGTAGCTGTATATTTAATTCTCTTCTGCCATAACTTGAAAATGCGAAAGTGGCAAACTGGGTGAACATATAATCACAGTACTGTTGCGCTTATTTCGTCGTACCTGACAATATAAGTTTTCATTCTCAAATTTACACAATGGTACTCAGTGTGAGAAGGGAACTTCCACTGAAACGATGGGATATTATTTTATTTACAGGTCGATTCACCTTTGAACTGCCTCATCAATTATCCAAAGTGTTACCTGAGGAAAAGTGCTGGTAAACTGAAACGTAAGTGTGAAAATGTTCAACACTGAACGCAATTCATGAAAGCTACTTAAAGTATGATTTGCAGCATAAGGGCTCGTTACCGTTGTTGTTTAATTAGTTTGAGTATACCTGGACTCTCACTAAATTCAACCTAATAACCAATTAACAACGGTAATACGCCCCAGTGATTTGCAGCTATTTGAAGTCAACGAGTTTTGTCACATGATTGAAATATGAGTGCCATTTTTGCTATGTTGATAATATTTTTGGTTGATGTCTCTTGATTTCCATCGTAGGCATTTACCGTAAAACACAGCCCAAAGCTTCCAATAAAAATACGCCTTCTGTGGAGGAAAACGCCAGAGAGCATGTGAGTATCAATTATTGGGTATGTCAGACCACCCGTTAGCAAACTGTTATTGATACATACGGTCTGCCCAGGGCAGACCAGCATTATAATACCCCGCCACCTGCCGGACTTTCGCACAACATTGCCACCGGAATGAACACATGTTATACAATATTATAATTAGTATTTGTGGAACGTTCCGATCACTTTTCCACTCTCAGGGTCGGCCTGAGCAGGAATGTTTCTGATAGCTCTAGGACATAGCGTTAAAAATAATGTTCGTAACTTCATATTTCAGTTATTACGAAAAATAGTTCGTCCATGTGTATAACCGAGATGCGGTAGATTCGGTGCGATCAAAACAGAATCACGTGTTTTCCATATACGTCATGGACCACGTCCTAAAGGTCAACTTTACTTTATAGGACTCTATTTCGAAAGAGTATTCTTTCGGTTAAGTAGGAGACTGGCGTGGAGGGGGGGGGGGGGCGAATTATTATTAGCCACCATTATCTTCGCCCCGTTATATGAGATTCGTTATCTCAAATGCCATTTGTATTGGAGAATATATCTGATAGCAGGTGGAAAACAACCTGTTACGTCACCACTCCCAATCTTTCATTGTAATTGCGTGGGCTATGCCCGAGTGTCTTGATTTGTTTACTTCCAATTTCAGGTTGATTTTAACATTGGAGATGTCGTGGAAATAAAGGATGTTGATGACACTTGGTATGTAACGTTTAGTCACATCGCGATGCATTAATAATTCCCGCTTCCTTCAAACTGATATCTCCAACCAGGAATTCATATTTTGGCCGAATACAAGAGAGAGTTCTTCGGTGGTAAAATAAGAAAACACACCTTGAACCGTAATCTCTACACAAACGTAATCTATATAGACGATCTTCTCGCTGTGGATAATCGCTATGTACATGACGCATTGAAGGATATATATCCACCTTCACTGGAGTTGAAGGAAGCTACAGATAACCCTACAGGCACATCGTATTTAGACCTATATCTCTATAAAAATGAAGCGGGCCTTCTCTCGTCGACTGTATGGCAAAAAAGATGATTACAATTTCGATATCGTAAACTTTCCCTTTCTGGGCAGTAATATTCCAGTGGAATCCGTATTCTGTATCCTAGGATCAAATAAGCGATATTACTGTGCGGATATATTTCCGTTGAATATGATTATCTGACTAACACTTGCTTTATATATATTTCCCAGGTACGAGGCGAAAATTCTGGCGGCAAATCAGCATGGGAAATTGTTCGTACATTACAAGGGTTGGAAGAATATCTTTGACAGCTGGGTTGAATGCAATAGCTCGAGAATTAAAAAAAAGTTGCCTCTGGTGAGTTAACGCAGTCATATATAATCGTGCTGCCTCATAGGGATATAGGTCTGGTGTCAATTTCTGTTTGATCACCCGTGGATAACAATGAAGCAGTGTAACCACATTCGCATACATGATTTGATTGCCTGATCACATCTACGACATGCTTGATCCATTTTCCAGGATTATTATCAATTAATGCTTACAACAGCTCTCCGCGTGAATTAGAATGCTCGCCTGTCAAATGTTGTTTACAATATGACCGCCCGTCTCCACGCGGTAATCCGCTGTGATGACGTAAATCTTTCTGTAGTCTTACAATGTATATGTACATGACGGCGCAGTTTCTGCCAATATAATTTGAATGTATTGTTTCCCCCATATACCACTGGAAGTGGTCTGGGTGTAATAAAGTGAATTGAAATTGAATTGACGTAGACAGCCGGAAAATATAACACGCTTTCTCATTGGCTTAGCGGAAAAAACGCATTGTGGCTGTATTTGTAGAGGGGTGAAGTCAGAGTCTGTTCACCGACGGTTTAGTGGTTACCAACTCCGACGTTGGGAGAATGCTGTTGACCAGGCCGCTGTTTCAGTGATAGTATCCATGAATTCTTGACGCATTGTCTTTCAAATGTTGTGTAGTGACCATGTTCACTCATTGATGGTATAAACTAGCGACACTGTTTTGGAAACACGGAAAAGAGATTAACTTAAGGGTGGCAAATTCTTATTGTTATAATAATAGAGTGGCATGTCACCCGACATCTAACACCCTCGCAGACTGATGATATATCATATATCATGGAAATTAAAGAAGTAAAACACAATGTGTTATACAGCGGATAATACGTGTATTATAGTACAAGGCGTAACTTCAGGCATCAGTATGTTAGACTATAGTATAGGTACAATGATAACCCATCATTATGCGGGGGCCTTGTCCAGATATGTTCCGCGTTTCGCTGACACGTATTGAGTTATCTTATATGCGTTTTAAATGGCAATTTCATGTTACTGTATTTTCTGCTATAGACATTCTTAGTTGGAGAAAGAGTTAAAGCCAAGTGGAAGGGTGGCAGATTATTTGCGGCGAAGGTTACAGCACTGATTGACGATGGTAAGTTAAATGTTGGGCTTATAAGCGGAAGTTGGTAGAAAATGTTTGCAATCTTATTTCATTATTTCCATGCATCCATCATCGGATTTAACTGGGTTAACTATGCATAAGGTTGATAACTACTGAATAACGACAGGATGGAACTCGGTAAACCCAGATATTATATCACATTTATCATATATCAAGCTTAAATTCTGTTAAAGCATATCACGCGGAATCACTTTAAATGGTAGAATAAAATTATTGTACTTCGGTGATCAAACCAATTAGTTTAGTTTGACTGATATACTGCAGACATGTTATTGAGTTTACAGTTGACAATGTTGGTAAAACAATTTTTCAAATCTTAAACTCACATTATATCCTATGACACAATAATATATCCCAGCATTAACTTCTTACATTTAGCACCATCTTACTTTGGATGGAAATGAATATTACTGATGTCCCCATTCTAATTCAGCGTTATCGGAGCAAAAACAGTGAATCTACTATTTATAATATTTTGTTCTACCTTTTCAGGTATTGCTGTTGAATACGACGATGAACTGACAGATATTGTGCCTTTTGGCCACATCAGAAAATTGAAAACTTAGGTCATTGACGTCTTTTGGAAGACGAAATTGACCACTCGCCTTCCCACACTGTAATTTTCGCATTCTCGCGTTGGACTTCATAGTACGAGAGCCAGAGAACGAGAGTGGCCGCTATCGTCGTCCATACATCTATATATATGGAGATAAACTCCGTTCCTCTAATTAGAGGGGGAGGGGCGTCTGGCAATCACTTTGGCCCTGTGTATGCCTAGGGGTAATAATTTTCAAATGTATTATATAGTGCTTTGTTATAAATATGTATGGCAGCATCATCCTCATTCACTTGAAAAAAATATGGAGGTTGTCTGGGCGGTATATTATACATTGTTATAAGCCTGATATACTGCATGTATAATTGCTACAGATGATAAAATATGTTTTGAGTTGCATTTTTCATCCACAAGCCTAAATCAATGCGTTATAAAGTTTTTGAGATTTTTTTTCATTTTCTTATGATCTGATTGAAACAGTAGTTGAGTACCAATGGCTTGAAGAAGTGACAGTACCAAAATGATATGGTCAAAAGGATATGGTCGCGCTGACGGGGTATTTTATGGTTCAGCCGTCACCGACCACATTCTGCATGGTCGAACACGCATCTTAACCATGACAAATGTAGTCAGATCGACCACAAAAAAGATGTTGAACCATGCAGAACATGGTCGGCCTCGTCTGCACCATATATTGTGTGATCCGAACGGTCAGGGTCTTCTGACAGTGTATTGCGGTAAGAAAATGTGTCTTCCTTTCGGCAACGATTTGCATGGGAATATGTGATGATATTAGACCGTTATATAGATGTATGCTGATATGTTGTGATGAATAAATGTAATCTAGAATAATCTTTCTGTGTTTTATTTAAGTGAGTGAGTGAGTGAATAGGGTTTAACGTCGCTTTCAACATTTTTTCAGCTATATCACGACGGGGAAAGGGAAGGGAGGGGAGGGGGAGGGGCAGGGGTACCTACTTGTAACAGACCGCACTGCGGTGGTCTAATGTTAGAGCGTCGGCCTCGTAAGCGGTAGGTACTGGGTTCGATCCCAGGCCGGGTCATACCTAAGACTTGAAAAATGGAACTTGTTGTTCCCTCGCTTACGCTCAGCATTAAGAAGATAGAACAAGGACTGGTTCGCTCGGTGTCAGTATGATGTGAATGAGTGGGTGTCATGTCTGCCTACGGCATGATATTTCAGTGGGACAGCACTATAAAATGGCAGCATTAGATCTGCTCTGTTACAAGTAGGTGTCCCTGTCCCTCCCCCTCCACTGCCAAAAATAGGGTACTTAAAACGAGGGAAAAAAACTTATTTTAAGAAAAAATCATCTTGAAACAAGATAAATTATCATGGAGTGGGGTAAGAATAATTTACTTATGAATATTTACTTGGATAAGAAAATTATAAGTTTATTTATCTTATTCAAGATTCACAAATCTTATTCGAAGATCTTAATTAAGAAAAATTATCTTGGCGCTTTTTACTCATTTAAGAAAAAAAATCTTATTTTTTCTTCAGTAAGATAATTTATCTTGCTATGAAATCTAAAGTAAGATATTTTTGGAGTGGGGTAAGAATATTAAACTTATTCCAGATAATTAACTTGTTCAAGAAAAACTGATCACTTGGATAAGAAAATATTTCTCAAAGCTGTTAACTTGGATAAGAAAATATTTCTCAAGGCTATTGAGTTAAATATTCTTACTCAAGAAAACATGTATACAGTCTTCAAGATAAATTATCTTACATTGTAAATTCAACAAAGGGATCTTGAGCTAGCAACATTTACTTAATTAAGAAAAACATGCTAAACAGCATTTAATCAAATTAAATGACAATTTTTTTTTTTAAAGATGGGGAAATTTTATTCAAATGATGCATGTAGTGAATAGTCTGCACATATTAGATGCAAAACTTTATGCATCTAGAAGAGGTATCCCAATAATTTCAGCCATGCCGCAATTCTCCACAGGATCAATAACACAACGAGCTCCATAGTGACACTTCAAATATTTCCCTACAATCCAGTTAACGTTTTTAACTAAAGTTTGTTTTATATCATATTACTGCCAAAAACTGAACATGAATATATGCTTGTTACAGTTAGCAGTATACATGTAAAATAAAAACATGATAAAATAATGTCATGCAATTGAAGTGTGAGTGATAGGATTTAACGTCGCTTTCAACCCATCATCATGCAATTGAAGGGCAAAAGTAAGTCATATATGTAAAACAGATAAATAAAGAATATATTTTGAATATTTTAAGGCCTTTGTTCTGGCATTCATACTTAAAACCTCTCCTTGACAAGTATTTCTTTCCATTTATAGCAGTAATACTAAAATATATTTGCACAACATTTCTCGCCCATGTCAAAGTTGTATAATATGACAAGAGACTGATATAATTAAAACCATGCAAAATGGCCAAACACCAAAGATATGATGGATAATTCTCAAATTTAGAAAATCTGTCATCTTCAAAATTCTCCATAGACATTACAAATATAACAGCATATTGCACTCTTGATAGTAAAAACACCTAAACTGTTCAAATAGAATTGCCCAGCCTTTGTGTTCATCAGGTGCTTGTGGTGGAGAAAGTCCCATTGTTTAGTCGCAGACAACTTTGCAAGCTAAAGCATACACCCAAGTTCATATACGAATATTCTTCCAAAGCTGAAGGAAAGAACTAGGAAACACTGGAGGAATCAATACACTGCAAACCATGTAGAATCCAGATCCGATGTTTTATGCAAATACTCAAAGCCCGAAAAGTTTCTGCCAGTCAAAATTGCCACAGGCAACCTGCCACCAACTTACATTACAAAGACATGTTTCCTGAATAGACTGCAGTCACTGGTTTGATGCAATGACTTTGGTTTGAATGCCGATCTGACATATATAATGAATAAGCTTATTCAACCCCAAAATACCTTTGGAGAATTCAAAAACACATTTTCAATTTTTTCCCCCATTATACTGTAAATATTAAATAATTTGATTAGCTAATGTTTATAAAAATGTGTTGCTTTCTTATATCTCTTCGACATGGGGAAGCTTTTCTTGGAAATACATTTCTACATTGCTGTACACACAGGACACATGGGAGGTCGAGCTTGTATCATTGCTTTTTATACATATATTTTTTCGCGTTTGCTTTGAAACCAATGTAACAGTCTTAAACTTACTTTCTGATTGCCTGTGTTCGGGTAGACAAAAACGACGAAACAGATCTGCAGATCCGCACTTTCACCAACAGAAGCCCCTAGTATCTAGTTTATGCTTCCCAATTTGTTGTTGTTGTTGTATATCTGTAAATCCACTCCCAAAGAAAGTAAATCTCATTTTCGACGTTTTCGCTCAGTTCGATTGAACACATTGAGCAACATACTACTCTCATTCATCTGTAGAATGATCCACTGAGAGGCTCAGTTGAGTTTCCTCAATAATGTTCCTGGATACCAACATAATTCGCGAGAATTGTGGAAGAACAGAAGATTTCAGTTTGAAAATGGAAATGAAATAATGAAATGGAAATGAAATAACAGATCATATTGAGTTTTACTACAAATAGTTGTAGAACATCAGTTGCACTTAGATCTCTAAATAGAAAAGGACGTAGAATGACGACGATGAGATATTCCCTTTGACAACGATTTAATCTTAGTCGAAAATGACTGACCCCGCCCCCTCCCCCCCTTCCCCCACTCTGAATGAAATGCATATTGAATATCGCTAATAGTGTGTAGCTTGGATGTGCTTCAAGTTTAACGTTCGTGATAATTCTTTCTGTAGGTGGTGACAGAATTCCCCATTCTGAGAAGTTGGCGAAAGAAAGTACGACAGAGGTTGAGAAACAGAGTGAAAAATCAACGGCATCATTTGAAACATTCCACACCTTTCAAGTGAGAAGATTTGAAAAAACACGCACGATATTCTATGTGCCCCTTCGATACTTACTATATACATGCCGTATGGAATGAACATTAATGTTGCGGGATAGGTACAACTTTACGCGACATACGTTTTCAAAGGATATGTGACGTTTACATACGAAAAACTCCTGTGTGTGTGACGGTATTAAAGCCGATTTTTTTTCCCACTCCAAAACATACCACATTTTCCTTGAAGTCTACATACTGAAATATCCCCCTCAAAAAAACTGAGATGGTCATTAGTATAAAAATGGAGATATGATTGATCAAAATGTGCGCCCGGGCTTATTTTGATACTTTGGTGCATTTTCATGAAGGGTTTTCTCCTATAGTAAAAATATGACACCTCAAACCAAAACCATTCGTGCCTCTTTCCAATAAACAAACTTCCTAATATATTGTGTGACAAAATTATTTTGGTTTGAGGTGTCATATTTTTGCTATAAGAGAAAGTCCTCGCTGTAAAAGTACCAAAAATACCAAATCAGGCCGGGGAGCACATGTTGATCAATCATATCTCAAGTTTTATAAAAAGGAGCATCGCAATGTTTTCGAGACTGATATTTCAGTATGTAAACTTCTCGAAAAATCTCATTTGGCAGGTTTTGGATTGAAAAAAAAATCATCTTGATTACAAACACACACAGGGAGTTTTTCTCGTTTTGTCGTCACATATCCTTTGTACTAAAACAACAAAACGTTTATACAAAATGTTAATGACAAAAAGGCTATTCTTCGAGCGTATTTGACATGCGTGATAATCTAACGTATTTGATTAAGATATGGCTTGCATAGATCATGGAGGTATCCATTTCTGCCTCCATGCATAGATACATGTATAATCAAATGATTCATATAGTGGATTATTATTCCTCGCTTTAACATTCGACGTCTGCCTTTTTACGGACCAAAACCCAAGTGCACATGCCCTTGCATTTGTGGGGTACGTCAGCCCGTCCAAGATGATTCACAGTTGAATTCATGGGCCCAGGATGAGGTCCAGGACACTGTCGGTGACGCCCCAATATATGTTCAATTCGAGTATGAACACAATGACCCGCATCCGGTCGATCAAATCGCGGGCGATAACACTGAAATACTATCAGATAATCAAGTCGAGGATAACAACGCTAATATGTCAACGGATGATCAAAATCAAAACAAAGACCAGGATCTGACATCAAATGATCAAGATCAAGACCACGAAATTGACCTGATATCAACTGATAAGGATCAAAACAAGGACCATGGCCTGACCTCAGATGATGAAGACCAGCAAAATCACATTGATCTGGCATCAAATTATGAACACAAAACCACCGAATATGACCTGGCATCAAATGATGAAGACCAGCGAAACCACATAGATCTGGCATCAAATGATGAAGACAAAAGCAAGTATCATGACCTGACACCAAGTGATGAAGACGAAAGCAACGACCATGATCTGGCATCAAATGATCAAGACAAAACCAAGTACCATGACCTGACATCAAGTGATGAAGACGAAAGCAACGACCACGATCTGGCATCAAATGGTCAACACCAAAACAAGAACTATGACTTGGCATCAAATGATGATGACCAAAACAAAGACCATGACCTGTCACCAAATGATCAAAACCAAAACAATGACCATGACATGTCATCAAAAGATCAAGACCAAGACATCGACCATAACCTTTCACCAAATAATCAAAACCAATACAATGACCATGACCTGTCATCAAAAGATCCAGACCAAGACAACAACCATGACCTGTCACCAAATGATCAAAACCAAAACAACGACCATGACATGTCATCAAAAGATCAAGACCAAGACAACAACCATGACCTGTCATCAAATGATCAAAACCAAAACAATGACCATGACCTGTCATCAAAAGATCCAGACCAAGACAACAACCATGACCTGTCACCAAATGATCAAAACCAAAACAAGGACCATGACCTGGCCCCAAATCATCAACGCCAAAAGAATGACGTGCGATCAAATGACCATACTCAGAACGACGACAATGACCGGTCGCTAAGGATTCATGTCCGAGACAACAGCCGGACATCTCATATTCGGGTTGAGGATGACAGCAATGACATGATAACGAGTCACCTGTATGCCCAGAGTGAGACGAGGAAAAACAATGACCACTATAGTTCAGTTTGTGCTATGAACATTGGGTGAGTACTGATTTGTCAATATCCCGGTTACACGCGAATGTTAAATTAGAAAGATTGAATTTCATTTTTTTTTTTTTTGCAAAGCAGCACACAAAGCGTGCGATTTTACAATCACGACAGTGACAAGGACGTCTACGAATTAAACCGGTACAATAACGTACATCACGAAGACAATGATACCGAATGAGAACAGACCAAACCCATGGGCTTCTCTGAATTATCTCTCACAGTCTGAACAGACTATTAAGTAAATATGACAACGTTGGGAATTATGGCACGGGCAAATTGAAGTATATGTCGGCTCTTACAAGCTCTCGCTATTCGACCTCAAGATATGAATGATTCCTAACATAGCCCAATTCTTTGTAGCTGCAGTTCTAGCAATGAACTTGACTGATACTGACAATAAATCTTTCACTGGTATCCAGCCGTATTACCCACTACTTGCTTATACTATATTTCATGATTCAGTTGGTGCAAAATTCATTTCCATTTGTTTCTTTCTCAGGGATAAAGTTGAGATTTTGAATAAAAACCAGTTGGATGTGGGAGCTGGTGTTGTGTATTCAATCGGTATGTACATGTATTTATCGTGGAATCTTGCCTACGTTGCAAATTCATACGTATGACTGAAATCTCATTGAATTATATTTGTGGTTGAGTTCCCTTAAACATCTGGATCTTTATTTCTCGTGCAATGACATGGCTGAAACAGCTCCATAGTTAGTTGTGCTATTATCGTTATTTATAGGTGATGATGAGGATTCACTTATGATAAAAGTCACTTATAAAATACCACAAGCATCAACAATATTGCCCGACATACCGTGGGAGGACGTGCAAGTAAGTAGCGTGAGATTAAAATGTTATGCGACATCTTCCTGTGCCAGTGTACGTAGCTGTATATTTAATTCTCTTCTGCCATAACTTGAAAATGCGAAAGTGGCAAACTGGGTGAACATATAATCACAGTACTGTTGCGCTTATTTCGACGTACCTGACAATATAAGTTTTCATTCTCAAATTTACACAATGGTACTCAGTGTGAGAAGGGAACTTCCACTGAAACGATGGGATATTATTTTATTTACAGGTCGATTCACCTTTGAACTGCCTCATCAATTATCCAAAGTGTTACCTGAGGAAAAGTGCTGGTAAACTGAAACGTAAGTGTGAAAATGTTCAACACTGAACGGAATTCATGAAAGCTACTGAAAGTATGATTTGCAGCACAAGGGCTCGTTACCGTTGTTGTTTAATTAGTTTGAGTATACCTCGACTCTCACTATAATCAACCTAATAACCAATTAACAACGGTAATAAGCCCCTGTGATTTGCAGCTATTTGAAGTCAACGAGTTTTGTCACATGATTGAAATATGAATGCCATTTTTGCTATGTTGATAATATTTTTGGTTGATGTCTCTTGATTTCCATCGTAGGCATTTACCGTAAAACACAGCCCAAAGCTTCCAATAAAAATACGCCTTCTGTGGAGGAAAACGCCAGAGAGCATGTGAGTATCAATTATTGGGTATGTCAGACCACCCGTTAGCAAACTGTTATTGATACATACGGTCTGCCCAGGGCAGACCAGCATTATAATACCCCGCCACCTGCCGGACTTTCGCACAACATTGCCACCGGAATGAACACATGTTATAAAATATTATAATTAGTATTTGTGGAACGTTCCGATCACTTTTCCACTCTCAGGGTCGGCCTGAGCAGGAATGTTTCTGATAGCTCTAGGACATAGCGTTAAAAATAATGTTCGTAACTTCATATTTCAGTTACTACGAAAAATAGTTCGTCCATGTGTATAACCGAGATGCGGTAGATTCGGTGCGATCAAAACAGGATCACGTGTTTTCCATATACGTCATGGACCACGTCCTAAAGGTCAACTTTACTTTATAGGACTCTATTTCGAAAGAGTATTCTTTCGGTTAAGTAGGAGACGGGCGGGGGGTGGCGGGGGGGAGGGGCGAATTACTATTAGCCACCATTATCTTCGCCCCGTTATATGAGATTCGTTATCTCAAATGCCATTCTTTCATTGTAATTGCGTGGGCAATGCCCGAGTGTCTTGATTTGTTTACTTCCAATTTCAGGTTGATTTTAACATTGGAGATGCCGTGGAAATAAAGGATGTTTATGACACTTGGTATGTAACGTTTAGTCACATCGCGATGCATTAATAATTCCCGCTTCCTTCAAACTGATATCTCCAACCAGGAATTCATATTTTGGCCGAATACAAGAGAGAGTTCTTCGGTGGTAAAATAAGAAAACACACCTTGAACCGTAATCTCTACACAAACGTAATCTATATAGACGATCTTCTCGCTGTGGATAATCGCTATATACATGACGCATTGAAGGATATATATCCACCTTCACTGGAGTTGAAGGAAGCTACAGATAACCCTACAGGCACATCGTATTTAGACCTATATCTCTATAAAAATGAAGCGGGCCTTCTCTCGTCGACTGTATGGCAAAAAAGATGATTACAATTTCGATATCGTAAACTTTCTCTTTCTGGACAGTAATATTCCAGTGGAATCCGTATTCTGTATCCTAGGATCAAATAAGTGATATTACTGTGCGGATATATTTCCGTTGAATATGATTATCTGACTAAGACTTGATTTATATATATTTCCCAGGTACGAGGCGAAAATTCTGGCGGCAAATCAGCATGGGAAATTGTTCGTACATTACAAGGGTTGGAAGAATATCTTTGACAGCTGGGTTGAATGCAATAGCCCGAGAATTAAAAAAAAGTTGCCTCTGGTGAGTTAACGCAGTCATATATATAATCGTGCTGCCTCATAGGGATATAGGTCTGATGTCAATTTCTGTTTGATCACCCGTGGATAACAATGAAGCACTGTAACCACATTCGCATACATGATTTGATTGCCTGATCACATCTACGACATGCTTGATCCATTTTCCAGGATCATTATCAATTAATGCTTACAACAGCTCTCCGCCTGTCAAATGTTGTTTACAATATGACCGCCCGTCTCCACGCGGTAATCCGCTGTGATGACGTAAATCTTTCTGTAGTCTTACAATGTATATGTACATGACGGCGCAGTTTCTGCCAATATAATTTGAATGTATTGTTTTCCCCATATACACTGGAAGTGGTCTGGGTGTAATAAAGTGAATTGAAATTGAATTGACGTAGACAGCCGGAAAATATAACACGCTTTCTCATTGGCTTAGCGGAAAAAACGCATTGTGGCTGTATTTGTAGATGGGTGAAGTCAGAGTCTGTTCACCGACGGTTTAGTGGTTACCAACTCCGACGTTGGGAGAATGCTGTTGACCAGGCCGCTGTTTCAGTGATAGTATCCATGAATTCTTGACGCATTGTCTTTCAAATGTTGTGTAGTGACCATGTTCACTCATTGATGGTATAAACTAGCGACACTGTTTTGGAAACACGGAAAAGAGATTAACTTAAGGGTGGCAAATTCTTATTGTTATAATAATAGAGTGGCATGTCACCCGACATCTAACACCCTCGCAGACTGATGATATATCATATATCATGGAAATTAAAGAAGTAAAACACAATGTGTTATACAGCGGATAATACGTGTATTATAGTACAAGGCGTAACTTCAGGCATCAGTATGTTAGACTATAGTATAGGTACAATGATAACCCATCATTATGCGGGGGCCTTGTCCAGATATGTTCCGCGTTTCGCTGACACGTATTGAGTTATCTTATATGCGTTTTAAATGGCAATTTCATGTTACTGTATTTTCTGCTATAGACATTCTTAGTTGGAGAAAGAGTTAAAGCCAAGTGGAAGGGTGGCAGATTATTTGCGGCGAAGGTTACAGCACTGATTGACGATGGTAAGTTAAATGTTGGGCTTATAAGCGGAAGTTGGTAGAAAATGTTTGCAATCTTATTTCATTATTTCCATGCATCCATCATCGGATTTAACTGGGTTAACTATGCATAAGGTTGATAACTACTGAATAACGACAGGATGGAACTCGGTAAACCCAGATATTATATCACATTTATCATATATCAAGCTTAAATTATGTTAAAGCATATCACGCGGAATCACTTTAAATGGTAGAATAAAATTATTGTACTTCGGTGATCAAACCAATTAGTTTAGTTTGACTGATATACTGCAGACATGTTATTGAGTTTACAGTTGACAATGTTGGTAAAACAATTTTTCAAATCTTAAACTCACATTATATCCTATGACACAATAATATATCCCAGCATTAACTTCTTACATTTAGCACCATCTTACTTTGGATGGAAATGAATATTACTGATGTCCCCATTCTAATTCAGCGTTATCGGAGCAAAAACAGTGAATCTACTATTTATAATATTTTGTTCTACCTTTTCAGGTATTGCTGTTGAATACGACGATGAACTGACAGATATTGTGCCTTTTGGCCACATCAGAAAATTGAAAACTTAGGTCATTGACGTCTTTTGGAAGACGAAATTGACCACTCGCCTTCCCACACTGTAATTTTCGCATTCTCGCGTTGGACTTCATAGTACGAGAGCCAGAGAACGAGAGTGGCCGCTATCGTCGTCCATACATCTATATATATGGAGATAAACTCCGTTCCTCTAATTAGAGGGGGAGGGGCGTCTGGCAATCACTTTGGCCCTGTGTATGCCTAGGGGTAATAATTTTCAAATGTATTATATAGTGCTTTGTTATAAATATGTATGGCAGCATCATCCTCATTCACTTGAAAAAAATATGGAGGTTGTCTGGGCGGTATATTATACATTGTTATAAGCCTGATATACTGCATGTATAATTGCTACAGATGATAAAATATGTTTTGAGTTGCATTTTTCATCCACAAGCCTAAATCAATGCGTTATAAAGTTTTTGAGATTTTTTTTCATTTTCTTATGATCTGATTGAAACAGTAGTTGAGTACCAATGGCTTGAAGAAGTGACAGTACCAAAATGATATGGTCAAAAGGATATGGTCGCGCTGACGGGGTATTTTATGGTTCAGCCGTCACCGACCACATTCTGCATGGTCGAACACGCATCTTAACCATGGCAAATGTAGTCAGATCGACCACAAAACAGATGTTGAACCATGCAGAACATGGTCGGCCTCGTCTGCACCATATATTGTGTGGTCCGAACGGTCAGGGTTTTCTGACAGTGTATTGCGGTAAGAAAATGTGTCTTCCTTTCGGCAACGATTTGTATGGGAATATGTGATGATATTAGACCGTTATATAGATGTATGCTGATATGTTGTGATGAATAAATATAATCTAGAATAATCTTTCTGTGTTTTATTTAAGTGAGTGAGTGAGTGAATAGGGTTTAACGTCGCTTTCAACATTTTTTCAGCTATATCACGACGGGGAAAGGGAAGGGAGGGGAGGGGGAGGGGCAGGGGTACCTACTTGTAACAGACCGCACTGCGGTGGTCTAATGGTTAGAGCGTCGGCCTCGTAAGCGGTAGGTGCTGGGTTCGATCCCAGGCCGGGTCATACCTAAGACTTGAAAATGGAACTTGTTGCTCCCTCGCTTACGCTCAGCATTAAGAGGATAGAACAAGGACTGGTTCTCTCGGTGTCAGTATGATGTGACTGAGTGGGTGTCATGTATGCCTACGGCATGATATTTCAGTGGGACAGCACTATAAAATGGCAGCATTAGATCTGCTCTGTTACAAGTAGGTGCCCCTGTCCCTCTCCCTTCCCTTCCCCGTCGTGATATAGCTGAAAAAATGTTGAAAGCGACGTTAAACCCTATTCACTCACTCCTACTTGTAAAAGAGCAGATCTAATGCTGTCATTTTATAGTGCTGTCCCACTGAAATATCATGCCGTAGGCAGACATGACACCCCACTCAGTCACATTATACTGACACCGAGCGAACCAGTCCTTGTTCTATCCTCTTAATGCTGAGCGTAAGCGAGGGAGCAACAAGTTCCATTTTTCTAGTCTTAGGTATGACCCGGCCTGGGATCCAACCCAGTACTTACCGCTTACGAGGCCGACGCTCTAACCATTAGACCACCGCAGTGCGGTTGTGTTTTATTCAAAACTGGACGCCACGGACACACTTGATCCCACAGCATTGTGTGAACTGTCTGTCCCTTTCATGTTGCCAACAAATTGCCGGTACTCACACTCGATAGCGGATTTTTTAATTGAAATATATGCGGGGTACACTTAAAGATGGAACAAATCATGATTTGTCTGCAAAATTTTGGGAATACTAATAGATTTTGTATAAATTGTGACTTTTGATATGTGAAGGAGGACACGTCAATTTTTCAGCAGTGATCTTACTGTTACAATGCAGAAAGGACACAAGACAAGATAAGACGAGTACCTTGGCCGACATATATTATTTATTCAACAGATTGATATGAATGGGATAAACTTCGGTCTAACGACGAATCCCATGATATGTCAGTCAAATATACTGATGTTCCATATTATCGAAATTGTATACTTCATAAAATCCAATATGGCCGTACAAATATACGGTTTACCGCTAATATAATACAATCAAGACCGTACCTATTGCTACCAGTTGTCGGTTAAATATTTGCGTTGAACAGTTTAGCCCGACGATATCGTGACAAAAATAATGAGTCGAGACGAAAATTCGCCCACTTGATGGATGCTGAGAATTTAAGAATGAAATAGATTAAACACCGTACGAAATCCGAGAGGGTGATAATAACCCCAAATTTTGGGTTTGGACGGAAGGAAATAATCACAGAGGAAAACAATACAGGAAACAAAAAACAATAAGGCTGATTTAACCAGACAGAGCTATCCGACAGATTTCGACAATGAGCTCTAGAAGGGCATCTTGCAATCTGATTAATTCATTTAGATTGGGCATATTGATGACTATTGGCATATAACAGATAAGGTAGACACGAAGAATGTATCGGACAGGTTGTCCCAGTTGTCCAATTCTTTTTCATTTCGAAGAGCTGAACAGTTCGGTAGATGTAACATCGACTCGAAGACAGATGACAGTGATTAAATGAACTCACATGATTTCTTCTCTGTGAAAAAAGTAGAACTCTACGAAGTTCAAGATCCACATATCTGACTTATCATAGACAAATGCCAGTGGTCTGGAAAGTTCCTTCAGTCGAACCCACTGGTTCTTCCTGCATGGTCCTGCTCCGCATCTCCACAAGCGCAATGGCTTCTCATATACACATGGACCGAGCCAGGAAACCTTGGCCAGCTGCTCTTCTACTACTGGTGATTTGCACGTGACGGTAGCTAAACAGACAATCCGGCCGACTAGTTGTTCGTCTTTCAAATTGACGACGACAGAATTCACGAACTGTGACTTTGAGCTCGACTCTCCTACTTGGCTTCCATAAGTATATTTTCTGTTGAACAGTGGGTGTGTGGCTTCTGCATGGTCGATCCCATTAAAATCCAAGTTCGTGTCTGGTTTTATGGAATGGTACTTCCTTATTTCTTCGCAAATAGCAGAAGTTTCTGAAAGGACGATTGCATGCGATGCTTTCTTTCCGGCAGATGTCGCCTTGGTTAACTTTGAACGGCTTGTCAATGACTGGTCCCCCGCGGGTGATCGACTACCCACTGCAGCTGTTTCCATTTCTAGCCTACCATTTATGGTGTTGTGTGGAAGTATTTCAGATGCTCCCAGTAGATGACAAAAAAATCTCATCTGTGAAAAGAAGAAAAGATGCAGATGACGAATGAGTAAGACCGCTAAGGCGTGAAAGTATCCCCTTTGCCAAACACAAATATAATCAACCATCCATGACAAATATCACATTTATCACGCACATAACTTATTGACCATCATAATTAAAAATTAATTGCCGTCTGAAATTCCAGAAAAGAGTCAAAAATACTATTTTGGATAAAAATTGTTTATAATTAACATCTGAGTTTTAATTCAAGCGACATTCCACAGAAGATATATATGTCTTACAGAATCTCCAATCAGAATACGGCAATACTAGTAAAACATACACCTGTAAAATAATAATACATGACCACATATGTACATGAAAGAGATAAGATTCATAGTTTCTCAACATTTACTCATAACTGTTTTCCATGTCTTTACAAGGAACAAGTTTAACTTCAGAAAAAGGTTGTTCATATTCGTGTAACATAATCACGTGTTTCTAAACTAATGATTTTCTTCCCGCAGTCGATCGATTGGCAAACAGGGTGAAGTTTGTTCTGGAAAAGTAATTTTCGTTGGTACCTGACTATCCATGAATTTGATATAAAGGCTATATATTATGAGGTTATATAGAGCTAGATCCACCGCGTCAAATGTGCTGATTGAACTAATCCTCTGTATGCTGTTCTGTAAACAAATCTTTAACCTCCGTGATTTACACCTGACCACAATTATATACTGTCCCATATCTTGTTTATTCTGCAAGTTGGACGTGTGTAACATTACATCAGATAATCTAGCCCGCAGAAATTTAACATGCTAACAACAGTAACATTCATTATACTGGTATGGCGAGGCAGTGATATCAAGTTATAAACCGCAAAATTACAGCCCCCGCCCTGGCTGAAGATAAATACCGAATCCATCAAACGTTTAACAATTACGTAATCCGCTAGCCAAACTGAATCGTAGAGCCAATATCATATTCATATACCTTGCTTGCCAGGATGCATGTTTGCACTGGAAAACGTCTGTTAACCATGCGCCTTGCCAGGAGAGAGATCATCCGTTCTCCGCTGTACATGGAGATTGGGGTGCCTGGCCCATTGTCAAACATTTGCTCAGGGAGATGTTGAAGCAAGTGGAACATCATAGTCTAAAATAAAGTCTAAAACTATTTGACTCCATATAGTATTGAGCAATATGACTCGAAGTAATTTGTTATACTATGTATGTACTCCAGATGGTACAATTCTGTTTGTATATGCGTTGTGGGCTAACATAAACAAAACAGTATTATTCACTTTTATAGTACAAATTTCATTTTCGTTCTGTGCATGTGTTTCCCATAAAATCAAGAAAATTCGCATCGTATTTGGGTTATCCAACTGTTGATGACAATTCCATTTTGGTCCTTCCATGACATGCTTTTGACATGCTCAATGGGATGAGAAGGTTTTCACCTGAGTGCAAACAGATTTCAACCCAGGGGAATACTTTCCACCCCGGGGAAAGAAGAAAAAAAACCTATAACTGAAAAAATATATACAAAACTCAAAATAATATCATGTCGTACATGAGCCACCATATAATACAGACTTATTTATGGGCGATAACGAATGTGAATACCGTACTCACATTGATATTTTCAGGCAGATCTCTTTCTTTCCTTGCACAAACGTCAGCGACCTTTAACTTTAACAGATGTGTCATCTTCTTTGACACAACAGGCACACTGAATAGTGAGATCAGCATGAATAAGTCTGCCAAGCAGTTTCTTTGCCTATCTCCCGAGTTTGTTCCTGAGGGCAAACATCAGCAAACCTTCGGAGGCAACCTAGAAATGAATTAATGGGCAGATGTAACTGTTGGCAATAGTGATATCATCTTTACAAAGGATATTTGACGACAATACCGGAATAACTCCCTTGGGTGTGATGGTAATCAAGCTGATTTTTTTTTCCAATTCAAAACCTGCCAAATCAGATTTTTCTAGAAGTTTACATGTACATACTGGAATATCAGCCTCGGAAAAATTGCCATGCTCCGTTATATAAAATGGAGATACGATTGATCAAAATGTGCTCCTCTACCTGATTTGGTATTTTTGAGGCATTTACAGTGAGGATTTTCTCCTTAAAGCAAAAATATGACACCCCAAACCAAAATAATTTTGTCACACAAAATATTAGGAAGTGTGCTTACTGGAAAGATGGTTTTGGTTTGAGGTGTCATATTTTTGCTAAAGGAAAAAAACCCTTCATGTAAATGCCCCAAAATACCAAAATAAGCCCGGGAGCACATCCTGATCAATCAAATATCTCCATTTTCATGCGACTGAACATCTCAGTTTTTTTCGAAGGGGATAGTTCAGTACGTAAACTTCAAGAAACACCTTATTTGTCAGGTTTTGGCGTGAAAAAATACCGGTTTTATTACTATCACAAATAAATTTTTCGTGTGTAAACGTCACATATCCTTTTGGGCTGGTATAGCGAGGCTGTAGTCATAGGCCTCTGATGACAAGTGAGATCCCCTTGCGAAAATCTTGATTTCTGTTCATTTTTTCCCCATTACTGTCGTGTCTACATTATTCATAAACCTACGGAACAGTTCCTATAACATCAGCTAACATAAGCAGGCGTTTTGGTTCCGAAGTCGTTCCGCATATATATGTTTTTTTGTATTATTTTCTTTCTGCAGTGTGTATAACACATTGGGCTGTTATTAGTTTACTCCGTATAATAATACAATACAATACAATACTTTATTGCTCGACCTTGGTATTATACACAGGTATGGCAAGAATCAATACAGTGAAAAAATTACAGAGTAGGAACATGTCATTAACTGCTACCATTAATAATAGTACAATTCATAACATATCACGCTTTAGATAACTTATTCTCTCCGTATGAACTCGGTAACAGTTTTTCATGTAACGGTGCTCTATTGCATATGAAGATAATGTATTGGCGTTCACTCGGGCGAAACTCAATAGGTATACGGTAGGTGTACGGTTTAACATAGGACAATTTGACTGCGCATGGAATATAACAGGCATACCCAACGGCCGCCAGTCATTATTTTATAAGGCCTCAATTACCTATGTCCACTTGTAAACCAATACTTGGACAGAGTACTACCTCGTCTGTTCTTGCTACAGTAATTGTAAGAAATGAGAATGTGATGCGATAACTTTCTTCACCTGCATAGGAGATAGAAGACACCGAAGAGTGTGTTAAAATGTCCTCTGTGTAGCTATAGTTCTTACAGAATCACGGATCTTAAACTCCTCATATAATTATCATGATTATACATCTACATGAACCCAGGTATGCTGAAGCTCCGTAATCGTAATAATCTTATTATTTGAACGGATCCGACTATTTAGCGATATGTAACCGGACACATGCAAAAGATAATAGTTACACCGCTTCAATGTGATTTGGGGTACACCGGTATGGTATACACAGGTCGCCAATAAACTTAGTGGCATTCAGACGTTTCAAATCTCATTGTAGGCATACTATTTCATGTAAGTTGCGGTTTTAACTCGAATCAACTTTATTGTGGATTACATGCCTGCGCAATCTTTAAGTGCTTCTATAAATTGTATTTATTTTTAATGTATCATCGTGTCTGCGCCTTGAATTCACATATAACATACATATCTTCTTTGGTATATCTTACCTTTATAGACTGATGACTAGTATCAAACCAGACATTTCCGAACGCATACTTTGGTTTTGGACCAAGGTATTTCGGGACGCTGATCGTTGCAATATCCCGGTCTGCCTGGTCACATTCTTCTTTGCTGATACACACATTCTGTAGATATCTACAAAACATATGATCATACTTGACGCATTTCGCAAATGGACTTGATGTGTCAACTGCAGTTAATTAATATAAAGAGACGGCCATGAACCTCTTTAATATAACGGGCTTACCTAATATAGAAAAGAAAGGCGAAATTTGTTACTGTTAAATTAGTCAACTTGACTTGCTTAGGTTTGATTTGGCACGACGATCTTGCTAACTCATTGATTAGAAAACCGAGATTAAAGATAATTTAGAAATATATAGTACTGACCTTGCTAAGGTTGAATCTTCATCATGCAGATTGTTGATATCTGCATTCAGAAGTCGCTGCAACTCTCTTTTTCCGTTGTTACCCTTCACATTTGATGGGCCTGTACTTGGCAATGGTCTGCAAGACGTTACAAGTGATTGCAATTAATTATGATGGCATAACTATACGTCCTGATTAGGGTGTTGAAAATTGTCGATGCTAAATCATTCCACATGTTATTGAGGGAATTACACGATGTACCTTTCTCTGATCCGCAGATGATCAATGCATGTTTCACAGAATATGATGTCTTCGGTGTGAGAAGATTGATTTTACATCTTAATGCTGTGCATAGAGTGAAGCTAACGATAATTGCTGTCATATTTATTTCAAAATATCATGAACAATATACCCTTTTTCTTTGTCCAGTCTGAGAGGCTCATCTTCACTTGCATTATCGTGATCATCTGTGCATGGTGAGTTTCCTTTCCTAAAATTAAGTTGAAAATCAATTGAAAAAATATTTAATCGAAACAACCAGATGAATACACTCTCAAACCTGGAGTGACGGCATTGACTGCTGTTAACTATTGATTGTGTAAATCACGCTGTTGAAACAAAATTGTCGAAATGACCGGAAAAAATGGTGCCTGCTTCCATTTAAAATATGGTATAGACATGACCGACCAATCTAGTCTTTCTCCAACCACATGCTTAGCTTTCACACCGGTATGCTGATACGTAGGTTAATTAACAAGATTCTACATGTATTGTCCGGTATCAAATTATATTGGCCTACATATTAAACTGACCTCTTGTACCCAATAGGTCGCAAATGATCTCCATTGGACTGTAAAATATTTTTCACTTGGTTAACCGACATGCTTCATGTGATGATTTGTAACGCCGTCTTCATTACACCCTGGAAATGGAAAAGAAGTGTATAGTTGAAAGAAAAGCTGATTGTATTAACTTTTCTCGAACCAAAGTTCACAAATGCTTTTTATCCGTAAGCTATAGCACAAGTTTTACTTTGGCAGGGCGACGCACTGCGAAAAACATTGTGTTGAAGCCATCTTATCATCAGAATTGTATTGAAAATAACACAAATTGTGTAAGAATCAACACTAATTTGTATTGAACTCAACACAATTTTGTGTTGATATATTAACGCAAAACCATATTGATTTCAACACAAACCATTTTGTGTTGAAGCCATTTTGGCACCAAATTGTGTTTAAACAACACAATAGTTTTCGCAGTGCGGGTTAAAGTACAAACATCTACACCCCAGCTCGACAGAGTTAGTTATTTCAAAGTTAAGCAAACTTGTTTTTATGGGTTAAAACAAACACGTTTCCATTTCAGCCTTTCCAATCAGTGCCAACTCTAAATGTTCTCAGTATTACTGTTGCTTACATAAATTGAATTAGTTACCTGGCAGAATTATACTCTCGCTGCATAACCAGGTCGAAATAAATGAATTCACATTCCTAATTATTGGAACTTTATATATGTCACACAGAGAAATTTTTCACACTGGCAGTGCGCGTACCGATATGTAATGAAGTAATGCGTACTTACTGATAAAGTATGCATTGTATCAACCGTTTGACAACCCTGGTGATAGTGATCCAGATCATACCAAATCTCTCTGCCAGTCTTTCCTGATTCTCTGCACATTTCTGCGATGTTTGTTTGAAGCAATCTGCGTAAAAAAGCGAGACCGTTTTCGAACATAACATGAGGTATAATAAACAGTTATTATCTTAAAGCCTAATTATGTTCATAAATGCTGATTTTTGGTCGGTTATATACTGAAAAATGTTCAGCTCCATACACCAGTCCAGTAAAGTACGAATTAATGGATGCAAATCTCAGAAAAGTGACTTTTCTTAACATACTGAAATCCCTTATTAATCACAGTCAAAATGATCTGCAATTGATTATATGAGTTATTAAAGACAGGAATAAAATCGATTATGGGAGCATGCAGCCGAGAGGGGTGGATATATTCAATAATTGTAGCATGATACGGAGACGCTGTATGACTTTCAGTTGTAGTTACCCGGCAGCTCGTTGGTCCGATTCGGGAAACATGTTAAATCGTGCTCCATCAATGCGAATACCCCATTGTTCTGCTGTAAATTGGCTGTTTCCCACCTTGTCTTTCACGTTTTTCTTAACAGGTAAAGCTTGCAGTTCTAGTTTCCTTGTCGGAAATTGTGTATCAGAACGCATTTCATCGTTGGGTTGTAGAAATCTCCTATTACCTAAATAAAGTGTTGTGTTGGATATGGAGCTGCGAATACCTGAAAGCATATGAAAAAATACTTTATGTATATAACTCTGTGTCATTATATCCACTGATAACATGGGATAAAATTTCCTCAAACACGGATCACGGGCCTAGTCGATGATCGGAATGGTTTGTCGAGTTGCAGGATAATGAAGTCCCTGTTCACGCAAATACGTTATAGTGGCTGGGTTTGCAAAGATGAATATAATAAGGCAGGCATACAATGTAATCACCATACATTGACCTACCTTCTGTGTAACAGAACGGACAGGGATATTTGCCACCAGTTCCAGCTCGGTAACAACATTTCTGTCCTCCAGGAAAGTCAAATATTAATTTGTCTAATACAGCCTTCAGGGTGAAATATTCCTTGGAATCCCCATCATACATTTTTACGCCCTTTTCAAGCTTCTTTAATTCTTCCACCAGTGGCTGGTGGTATGCATTCATAAGCTTGGGGGCGGATGGACCTGAAAAATAATAAAATGTAAATATTCAACTGGTACAAAACTAGTTTGTGTGGATGAATACAAATTTACCACGCTTCAGAGAAACTCAAAGGCATCTCGTAAAGGAGCATTTTTTTGTCTAATTTTGATGACGCAAAAATATAAATGTAAGTTTCATGGTGCTTGAAAGTTTCTATAACTATCCCCTCTTGTGGAAACATCTGCGCGAACACAGTCTGTTTTCTCCTGCCTAATAAAGGGGACGATTACCGCCTTTTCCAGAATTCGCTATGGATGTAGATAACTGAGCACCCTGGAATGTCATGACAATTTCTCATTATGTGTTTACCAGAACGATTACGGAAAATTCACGATTATCAAACACCCGGATAGGTGATATTAACATACTCTCCTATACAACTATATAATTACAGACGAAGAGTCTGCAGGTGGAGAATGACGGAAAAAAGGCAATCTCATCATCTTCTCCTTCCCTCCCAATCCCTCGTGGCCGCTTGCAGTTAATGAGTTCGAGGACAACTGAATCTTATACTAAATTATTATAAGAGAAAGAACAAAACTATGGTAAATGTATTTGATGTATTGGGTGGAAGCGATGCCCACCTGGTGTCATTCCATAAACCATTAGGAAGCCGAGATCCTCTCTGATGTTGTATGGTAAGTTGAATATTTTGATGAGCATCGGCCACATGGAAGTATTTGCCTTCTTGTAATGCCAAGGGTCTGCACCATCCTCCAGAAACCCCAACACAAGGTTCCGATTATCATGCTGAAGAAAATAGAATTTCAATGCTATATCATGTACGAGTATGTTGGACCTGATAACATAATGAGTAGGCATATAGTGACTCTGATAATTATTTACGGCGAATGACGTAACCCGTTAAAATTAATTACTGCTCCTTTCACAGCCAGAAATGGTGATCAAACCTGACCATTCCCATTGAAACATGACGAGTTAGAACCATCACCTTTAAATGGCGACGGGCATAACCCTTTAAGGAAGATGCTGTTGTCTCATCACCCTTAAAAGGTGATAACCTAAATTTACAAGTGAGTGAGTGAATAGGGTTTAACGTCGCTTTCAACATTTTTTCAGCTATATCACGACGGGGAAGGGAAGGGAGGGGAGGGGGAGAGGAAAGGGAACCTACTTGTAACAGAGCAGATCTAATGCTGCCATTTTATAGTGCTGTCCCACTGAAATATCATGCCGTAGGCAGACATGACACCCCACTCAGTCACATTATACTGACACCGAGCGAACCAATCCTTGTTCTATCCTCTTAATGCTGAGCGTAAGCGAGGAAGCAACAAGTTCCATTTTTCAAGTCTTAGGTATGACCCGGCCTGGGATCGAACCCAGAACCGCTTACGAAGCCGACGCTCTATCCATTAGACCACCACAGTGCGGTCCCTAAATTTACAATCATTGCCCATCACTGTTCAGAGGTGATGGACAACATTTTTAAACGCAATCATAAAAAAGGGTGATGGCTCTAACTCGTCACCTTTTCGGATGGTTGCGTTCAGTATAGCGATTTACTAATGCGCTATATCGACTAATCCATACAAACGGATTACACGTGATCATGACTACGTCATTAGTACGTTTCTATACTCTTTTATTAGGCTCCTTTGTTGAAACTTTTACCAATTGACATGTATCTACATCAGATTTAATGACGTCATTATGTATGGAGCGGTATCCGATGATGCAAATCCATCATTTCTAACCCCTATACCATTAGCGAGATACCGGATATTATACTTTTTTCTATCACTTAGCTATCACTATCCCACACCACTTAGTTTTAGCCGTGATCCTATAATTCTAGTGAGTGAGTGAGTAGTAGAGCTCAACGTCATAAACTCACTCACTAGTATTATTGGATTACGTCTAAGAATAAGTGATGGGTTTCTGACCAAGTGACAGAAAAAAGAGTATGATTCAATAGAGAAGTGTACTTCTCGAATAACAATCGTTAATATTCTTGATATGGTTAGCCAAATCCTCTTTATACGTGCCACGAATAACCGCCTCAAAGCATTATCAACACTTTGTGAAAATAATGACCAGTATATTTAATTTGATTTGACTTGGGAAAGCTTTATGCGTTATTGTCTGAAATACTTTCAAAGTCAGGGACATATGGGGCATATACTTACGCTGAGTGGTCCATCAGAGGCGAATAATCGGTTCCATCTTGGACTTCCACGAAAGTCTGTAATGATGTCATCTTCTGGTTTTGCGCCAGTCGGGGTCTCAGTTTGGCTCATTTTCAGAGCCTCTACCGTAGCATGGCCTATTGTTAAAAAAACAATATTTCGTCGAAAGAGATTATGACCATTGAATTGTCATAAATAATACATCTCGGATGGTTAGAAGGTTCTCGGGTGGCTAGAATATTACGTTTCGCGAAAGATTAGGTTAGGTTATTCACTGAAAGTCCCAGCTAACGGGTCTTTATCTCCAAGCATGGAGCCTACAAGTCTCTTTTTTTTTACGTTTCAACTAGAGGTTTATGCATTCTTTCATATGGACAGATAAATTATATCGGAACAATGCTTGTTGAGCGTTAATCTGATTGACCGTTGAAAAGCTAAGTCGCTTACGCTATAGCTTGCCCTTTCGAACCATAATAAGCAACATCATCGTTGAGTGAAAATAGATATAGATAGTTTAATTTTGATCAACACACCTTTGAGTTGCCTGGCGAGCTCGGGCACTTCAAACATCTGGGCCAATTGGGGAATGATGGGGACGTGGTAAAATATCTTCTTTGGGTCACCGTTTTCGTCCAATTTAGTCTCTCTACATTTCGGGCAACTTTCTTGGTTGCCTTGTGTGAAAACCATACATTCGTTCCGGCACACTGGAACTTGAATTGTTGGTGGCAATAACTGCTCTATCATCCTAAAAGATTCTTGGTAACTATTATGCAGCAGAATATCCTCGATGTTTGAATCAGTCAATACCTGCAATGAAATTGAGCATTCAGCTGTAAAGATTCTCTTCTTATTTTGATTAGACTAAACTATTCTCACTTCCCCACTACCCTCAACGTAGTAACAATATCATATTTAAAATCATATTTAAAAAGCATAATTCATATCTAAAAAGCATAGACAAGTGTCTGTGCCAGGGTTTATTTATTTAATTTCTATGCACTTCGAAGAGCTGTGGATGTGACTGCTGGACTTTCCGAACGAACCCCTGAATTATTTTAGGAGAGTATCATAAATACCAGCAAGGGGACCTGTGGAAAACTGATGAAAAAATATATCTGCATAACAGTAAGTGAACAGTACTAAACAAATAGAAAATGCGTCAGCACCCTCCATTCATATTTAGTTTAATGCCTGTCCAGAATGGAGCAGGTCTCTCCGAACGTGTCCGGTTACATATCGGAAAATATGTAAGTAACCTGACGTACGTATACTAAGTTCCTCTAACGGATGTTCAGGACGGAGGCACATTGGGCATTTTTCGAGCTGACTAATCAAAATTGGAAATTTGATCTTCGCAATCGGTTTGTGGGAAGTGAACGTCGATTTCAGTGAAGCGAAACCGTTTTTTTTTTGCCTTCGCGTGTACGCGAAGTCACCTATCGACATCTAGGTGCAAAACAAAACTGTAGGAAAAGACGGTTATCGTCCTCTGATCTGTCTACCGTGCCAAACAGCCTCAGGCAAATCTTTCTGCGGTTTTGATTAGACTGAGTGCACGCGAATTGAGCAGGTCTTGTTAAAAGTTGAGAAATGAGTTTCGCATCGAATAAATTTATTTGATCACAAAGGTGCCAAAATTCACCTATTAACATTCCAAAAATAAAATGGCACGCTCCCGGGCCAAATTACATAAATGCAGCGTTTCGCTTAATTTGTCTTTCTTCCTATAATCTACAAATGTCATTGAAAGATGTATAAATGGAAACGAAACACTCATTGAAATACACAATAACGCACTGCTTCACACCTTGGTTAACACAGGGTGGCCTCTTCGGGGAAGTTAACCCATACCGGTTCTGTCCGCTTTCAAATATGCATATCAAATACATCAGAAACGAACTACTATACTACGCTTATGGCTTATTATTTCATATCTGGATTTAGAAAAACTGACATCCATCATAAAAATTAATTTAATATACATGGGTTAAAATGTATATTCAGCCTGTCAAGCTGAAGAAGGGGAAGACCCTCCCCCCCTATCCCACTCAAATTTCCCGCCCAATTTCGATCATCCTGGACATCTGTGTGTTTTGAAGAGACACAATCATTTCAGTATTACCCTTCAATGTGATTTAAACCATAATATTGCAGAGCATAATGAGATATGCTCGAGAGTATTTTACCTTTTCAAACAGACATAATATGTCCGTGACTGCATTCTCCGAAAGTCCCGGATAACGGGTCTTTAGCTCCAAGATTGCTGTATGAATTACAAGCGTCTAGTCCGTCATTCATAATCCAGCCGTCGTCCATTAGAGAATATCCGCGTCCATAATCCAAAGACCTATTCCATTTCCATATAACAGTATTAGCACCAAATTCAAAAAGACAAAAGTATACATAAACATAGGCTTGTTTCCTGCAAGAGAGAAGCGGTCAACAGTTTTCAATGATGCCGGCAAGACATCATGATGTTCCAAAATATCAAATCCGTATCGCTGATCAGTATTCTTAATCCATAATATTCGTTATAGAGTCGTCATCTAAAAATGATGTACCTCAGTCACGCTTTGATTGTGACTGTTCATATGAGTACCATGAGGATCTTCAAGTACATGGGCTCATACGGCCCCTAGCCCCGGGTTAAGCGGAATTAGACACATGTTACGAAACGTAGCCCCATAGATCTTGCACGCTACGTTCGTATTTTGCTATCAGCATGCGATATGTATCGCCAAATTTGAGACCGTCCATTGGGATCCATTGAAAAGGGGTCTATTCCTTAAGTCCGTCGTGTCCCCCAAAACTTTCATGACCGAGGGAAAACTGACATCTCCTTGCTCAACCTCCTGGACCGCAGTGAATTTCTTGTCAGCCGATACGTGTCGTCTCAGCGTGCTGTCAGCCACCTCAATACCTCCAACATCCCCACAGCCAAAACTCGTGCACTGACACAGCTTATAATTACTAGGCCTAGGCCCTGGCCTAGAAAGTCTGGTACTCATAATTTCAGTGGTCTACAATATTTCATCCGTTACGCCAAATATTTTTTCTACATCGAGAATTGAGAAACCCTGCGGAAATACTAGCTGATGCGTAAAAACATTTCATAGAAGTGTAAAGTCAAAGTGCACTCGAAGGGAGTTTTTATATCAGTGTGCGAGGAGAAAGATTGGTTTTCCGATGATTACAAGATAATTATAGCATAGATAAATAGGGTCAATTATAGGTTTAAAAAATCATATCTCAACATCAAGCTGGGAATAAATGCTGTTATCTCCTTTGTGCGTCCGTGACCAGGCTGCGATTTGCTCTGTGATGTAATTCTCACAGTAAACAGATAAAGGAAAAAAAATGCTGTGCCTGGTGCACGGACTTGGGTCAATTATCAACTCTCGTGTTTACAGATATATTTTTCTAAGTTCAAACTCCATGCAACCATATTTAGCAAACATTAAACACTCCAGCGGAAATAATTATTGTAATCATAAGTGCAGAGAGCAGGGCTAGTTGGAAAACAAGACACAACATCTTAATTAACATTTGAAATTGTCACGTAGCTCAAGCCTTCAAAGTCAACTTTCTGTTGGTATTTCACCCAGTTCTTTGCATGAGTCGGTGCTGCCTTGATCGGAATGATTAGATGTATAATCATCCACCAGTGAAGAAGGGGCGTGATGAAGCGGTGCATTCTACATTTTCGTTCGTTATTTTAATTTTCCTTCAGCGATGACAGAATACATTTTGCTGAAGACTTTGCTGCATGTAAGAATCCTAATTTCGATGAGAATTTTAAATTAAATTAAGCAAAAGGTTATTCATATCTATACTAGATCTGCACTTAGATATATGAAAGTATTTCAACAGGACATTCCATTTGTATGACTTTCCGATTTGAAAAATATTCTATGCATTAGCCATATAGGAAAACACTAAAAGTGTGAAAAAGTATGGCGGGAAAGACAACTAATAACTATAGACAGAAACAAACAGAATCATTCTTACCTGTAATCCCAAATTTCAGACAGTGGAGTTTATAATTAAGACAGGAACACAACTTGACTGAATGGTCCTCTATACCCATACTCATATTCACTCGGTTTATTCATCCAAGAAAACAGGAGTTAAGTATGTTATAAATGAAAATCTCGTGTTGCGATTCTTGCTCTCTGTATTTCATCAATTGTAAGTGAATAACTCATCACACTTACCAATAGGGAATTATATTGCGGATGAAATGTGGCAAGGAAGAAGAAGCCTTTTTTCGATAAAATGAAGATATATTATTAGAGAGTAAAATTTTGTAAAAATATTACTCATATTTTCATTACCAAATCTCTGTATTAGTGCAATAATCTATCCACTTTAATTAAATTTCCCAAAAAGTTATTTTGTTGTTCGAAAACAAAGTTCTATTTGTGCGACTGTATTATCGGCATTTTCCTTTTATAAAATACACAGTTATCTTCAGTTAATAAGAGAAAGCAAACTCAACAAAATACAGCATAAGGCAAGCGAATATTTAAACAGGGGTGTCAGTTGGGTAGCTTGTTATACTATGCGCAGTGCATCGTGGGAGCGAGACGTGAATCGTCCAATTACAAGCGTCTAGTCCGTCATTCATAATCCAGCCGTCGTCCATTAGAGAATATCCGCGTCCATAATCCAAAGACCTATTCCATTTTCCACATTAGTATTCCAGTATTAGCACCAAATTCAAAAAGACAATCATAGTATACATAAACATAGGCTTGTTTCCAGCAAGAGAGAAGCGGTCAACAGTTTTCAATGATGCCGGCAAGACATCATGATGTTCCAAAAATATCAAATCCGTATCGCTGATCAGTATTCTTAATCCATAATATTCGTTATAGATTCGTCATCTAAAAAAAAAAGATGTATCTCAGTCACGCTTTGATTGTGACTGTTCATATGAGAACCATGAGGATCTTGAAGTACATGGGTTCATACGGCCCCTAGCCCCGGGTTAAGCGGAATTAGACACAAGTTACGAAACGTAGCGCCATAGATCTTGCACGCTACGTTCGTATTTTGCTATCAGCATGCGATATGTATCGCCAAATTTGAGAAACTTTGAGTGGAGGCGCTTGGTGGAATAGCCCTATTTTATAAGTTTCTGCAACAATGTTTTGTGACGTTGATTAAAATCATCACATTTAACACAGGATCTAGCAAATGCTACTAAGCGAGATATGTATACGCCATATGCAGGTCCCACTGGAATATTACTATCCAGAAAGGGATAGTTTACGATGTCGAAATTGTAATCATCTCTTTTGTTTACATACCTATATCAGTAAAATACAATAGAACGGTTGATTTCGGCTTCTATAGGTTAGGAAATCCGGTTTCAGCCATGTCAGGCCAACCAGAGGACGAAAATTCCTCTATCGGTTGGACACTTCGATAATATGTAATGTGATCTTCCTGGCTGTAGAACTAAAGAAATCGCCGTGATGTCCATGTCAGGATTAGCAGAATTTCGCCAAACAGGATTATGAGCGACCAATAACTTCCAACGTCGAGGCGCGGATGACCGAGGAGCTTATCGGGATTTCGGCTCATTCGGACCGACAAACGGCTATGGGTGACTTGTAATATCTCCAGTTTATCTGGAGGGTTAATATTTTAATGGTGTTTCAAATACCAACGTAAGTAACTGAGCTACTGATTTTAAATAGGTAGATAATAAGTTACGGAAAAGCCGATATAATCCAACTGACGGGTGTAAGAGCCAACATTGGTAATGGCGAGCGATTCAGACCAAACTCTGACTCATAGTGTTAGCGATCGCTTAACGGGTTCTTGCTGCTTAGTGTTCGTAGGGACACCGCACACTGCAGCAGCATACGCTAACGACCTAGTCCAAGAGAACATATGGCCGAGCGTGAGGAGCTATGGGCCTCCCGGCATCTTCTGTTGAGCGGCATCGATGGTATCATCGATGGTACCCACTTGCTCCTGGTTCAAGTCAACGTGAGGGACGGGGTCCTCTCCGGACATTGAACCGACCTCCATATCCGTATCCTCAAGCAACCGATCAATAGAGCCGATGACGGAGCCGGATGAAGATCCTAGGTCACCCGTGGGGCATGACCAAGAGGATTGGATATGCTCCCCGCTCAACGGGTAACCGTCACGGCCGAGGCCGGATGTTCCCGGTTGAACAGGGTCATGATCACGAGCACGGGCTAGCAACCCGGCATCGGAGTGATCACGGCCACCGTACGACGCCACAACACGAACCGAGCGGTCCGTGTCGGCCGGAGATTGCTCGACCTCAATCTCGGCTAGGCTGGTAGACTTGGCCATCCCGTCGAGCACAGTTGCGTTCCAACCCATACCATCTCCCGTCGGACCCCGAGAGGGATCGGACGGTGTCTCACTAGCGACTAGAGTCGTAGGAGTAGTCGATGGCTTGGGTGGAACTACAAGAGTCTCAGACGGGCCGCGCAAAGTCTTGGCTCGCACCTTCGACTTGCGCGCCCTGCGTTTCTTGGTCGAAGAAGAAGAAGCAGGGGGCTTTCCCAACGCGGCGCTCCCTATACGGGGGACCACGAACACCGGTGTGCCTGTTTCGCTGGCAGCCGTCGCGCCCTGGGACAGGCCCAGAGCACGATAAAGCTCCGCAAAACGTGCATCAAGCTCCGCTTCGGATATAAACCTTCCTACGGGTTGGGATACCGCAGGAAGACCCGAATCGGAGGCAGCCGGGTTCACGGCCGGTAGTGCCGCCACGGACCGTGAACGTACTAACAGCTAGCGCTGAAAGACATCCTCCGGCCAGGCAGAGCATACCTCGCACCTATTCCCTTCCGTGCATATCGAACATTTCGAGCACTCATGCCCAATGGTACCCTTGACCGACCATTGATGGCATTTAGAGCAACCGGACGGGGACGCTTTTCCAGATTTATCCGAATCAGACATAATTCTGAAAATATATAGATACGATTATATTAGTGCCAATAATCATATCATACAGAGCATTAAACTTCTCACAGTGCCAGCTCTGGGCTTATAGAACGATCCCGCACAGGTGTAGTCCTCTCATAGTGTACTACGGACCTCATGTATAATTATACCGCCACAACATCATAGATGCCACTATGTGTACAGAAACGAGCTCAATCAAAGAAAGTCTCAGTTTCTAGGTATTATTATAAGAGATGGACCCCATCGTAACTGTCCATTCGTAAAAATCAAGCGTACAACACCGTAATGCGCAACAATGAATAGTGATTCACTATATAGGTATCAGTATAGCCCCACTTGTACTGAAATACCTTTGCAGCACCACATGTTGAACTACTATACATGTGCAAACGTATAGTTGATAATTACGGTACACCTATATACATCAACCGTAAATAGTATTGGAGCGAAAGAATGTTTGGAACGTGAAACATTCTAGACAGTATTTTATTCCCATAACATGCCAAAAAATACTTCGCATCGTTCTACTAATATACAGACAACAATGTGCTATTGTTGTGATTACACCTTTCTCTGAAACGTAAATCCAAAGTGCGAATATCAGTACAGAGATCAAGCTATTAGAATAGCTGTTCTACATGTACATGCTTTGTCTTGCCAAGGTATATCCAACTACCTATAGAAATTCGCACAAAGAGTTCACAGTAACAAAGAGGTTACGTAACTTCTCCAGCAAAGGACTCTATGACTCCGACGCACTATCTCGAGAGAGGTGTGCTGTCGGTCAAAATGGCTGCCTAGTAACATGTCAACAAGAGTCCCCTACCAGATCAGTAACGCTCAACGTAACCTATGATCGTAAAAGCCAATTCCGTGCCATAGTTTGTCGTGCCAGCCTTGTCGTGCCAGACATTTAACATATTTATCACAATGGTATACGATTTACAATGAAACAACGTATATATTATTCCCAATGCAGAGCAGAATAATCCCATAGTGAAAGCATAGACCCGATATGCTTGTTTACAGAATGGCGAGCGCCAATCTGAGCGATCCCATACACTGAGGATTTCTACTGTACATATTTTTTAAAAATATACAATGAAATGCGGTAAAGAATTCGGTATAATGAGAAAGTACATAAATGTAAAAACTCATGGATCAATACGGGAGGCTTGAGAGCACGAGAAAATCCAATGAATGTATATGAATCTCCTTAGTAGAGGAGCACAGTAAATTCACGTGTGGGTTTGATCGTGCTAGAAATCAAACCGAGGAGTTGGATTTTTGGCGGGAACTTAAGCGGTCAAGGTCGCCGGAGTTGATGGAGGCCCTGGAGGGGGGTGTCCGTTTTTTCTGGCATTTGGTATAAGAGGTTTAGAATCTACCCAACAGTATTGCATAATATTAAATATTATGCACAAGGTAAGTATAAGGTGTCTTGATATAAAATATGTTTCACTGCCCGGAGATTTGCTTCGCTGGAATGGAATCGTTAATATTAGAGCACCTTATCCTACCTCATTCGTTATCATTTCACTTGGAATCATTTGATATGCTTTCTTCAACTGAGTCTTATGTGTGGAATTTCAACGGTCCGTAAGTATATATTGGCGGGTATCAATTTTAACTGCGCGGAAATCGTGTTTCACTCCACTCAGATTCGCTTCGCTCGAACTAAGTCTGATGTGTATGAATTGTATCTGTCCGAACGTAAATTGAGTATAAATTTTAACTGCGCGGAAATCGAGCCCGTAAGCAAATTTGGCATAAACTTTAACTGCGCGAAAATCCATGGCAGCTTCACCCCACGCAGATTCTCCTCGATTTAACTAATTCTGATATGTATGAATTTCGAAGGGCTTGCGTGTATGAATTTCCTCTGTCCGAACGTGAACTTGATATAAATTTCAACTGCGCGGAAATCGAACCCGTATAAAGTTTAACTGCGCGGAAATCCATGGTAGCTTCACCCCACGCAGGCTCTCTTAGATTGAACTAAGTCTGATATGTATGAAAAGGCTTGCGTGTATGAATTTCATCTGTCCGAACGTGAACTTGATATAAATTTTAACTGCGCGGAAATCGAGCCCGTAGAAAGTTTAACTGCGCGGAAATTCTTGGTAGCTTCACCCCTCGCAGACTCTCTGATGTGTATGAATTGTATCTGTAACTCAATGTTTTATTTAATTTTCACGGTACATTTCTTCGTTAATTGAAGATCCTTTGCAGAGCTAGATATTAAAATAAATAATAAATAACAATGAGAGAGCAGAGGGAAATGTATATATAAGTAAAGAAGAATCGGCAAGTACAAGTTGGAAAGTCTGTTATTTGTTAGGTTCGCGCAGTTAAAATTGATATACTTACGGACAGTTGAAATTCCACACACAAGACTCAGTTGAAGAAAGCAAATCTCCGTGGAGTGAAACTCGATTTCCGCGCAGATGAAATTTATACCAAGTTCAGGTTCGGACAGATGAAATTCATACACGCAAGCCTTTTCATACATATCAGACTTAGTTCAATCTAAGAGAATCTGCGTTGGGTGAAGCTACCATGGACTTTCGCGCAGTTAAACTTTATGCCAAATTTGCTTACGGGCTCAATTTCCGCGCAGTTGAAATTAATACTCAATTTACGTTCGGACAGATACAAATCATACACATCAGACTTAGTTCGAGCGAAGCGAATCTGAGTGGAGTGAAACACGATTTCCGCGCAGTTAAAATTGATATCCGCCAATATATACTTACGGACAATTGAAATTCCACACATAAGACTCAATTGAAGAAAGCATATCAAATGATTCCAAGTGAAATGATAACGAATAAGGTAGGATAAGGTGCTCTAATATTAACGATTCCATTCCAGCGAAGCGAATCTCCGGGCAGTGAAACATAATTTCCGCGCATTTGAATTTCGTTCTCTCTCGTTTCAAGCGACATATAGTCTACAGATTCGCATTTTGTTGTCTGATTTATTAATATCAGTATTCTGCTCGTCAGTAAATAAAGAAAAATTCATAAATAATCCACGCGCAGTTGAAATTAGGCTCCGCGCAGTTCTGCGCAGTTCCGCGCAGTTTTTAGTACGACCGCTACTGGGTGCCGCGGACGAATGGGAGGATAAAGAGCGAATGAAAGGGGATGGTATGGGGGGGGGGAGAAAGAGATACATGCTATCAATTGTCCCAGCTTCTTACACTCCATGTATACGTTCAGATTCATATTTGGTGAATATAATATCACGTCAGGACGAAAACCGTATATATTCATATTACTTACAATAAGGATAGTCAAATTGAAACTGACCACTGAATAACACGGCATTCTAAACCGACATGATTGCAACATAATAGTTTGAATAAATTAACAAATTATGGCACCCATGTCCTGATTTAGAGACCATGGGTACAAAGATAGAACAGAAAATATTATTATATTACCAGCAGTGAATTGGACCATTGGCCGTCACGTGATATCTCGCAGTTTATTATATATTCCCCCCCCCCCCCAATGTTATATCTCCGACAGGTGACTATGAATTTCCGTGTTTGAAGTGGAGGGGAGAAGGGGGATCGACGCAACTTAGAACATGATGAGTGGAGCTTTCAACAGACATGATAAGACTTTTGAGATCAGATCAGATAGGTTTTGAGATATTCCTACCAGAAATCTTCAGAATAATCGTTTTCCATTATATATTACAGTCTTCTCATGTTGATCTGAGATAACAGAATTCAATGAGGCCAAATGTGCTATTCTTGAAATAGCAATTGATGTAAACACACGTATTAAGGGAGTAGATCACATTCAGTACTAAAAGACTGAAGGAGGTGCTGAAAAACCTTCAGAATTTTTGCTAGGACAAGACGAGAGGAGTAGATATGGAGAATTGGGGTGGAAATAGGAGGATCTTGGGGATAATCTTCCAGGTATTTGTAAGCTTGCTTTTTTATGGGAATTGGATTAGTACGAATTTCTTGGGGGCACCAAAACCATAATATTCAGTCTAAGGAACACCCTTCACAGCCAGACCGCTGATGATATCAATATATTATTAATATTCAGCCTATTGCGAGCTGTCTGAATACTAGTGTTAGAACATTTGGCATGTTTAGGAAAAATCAAGAAATCCCTCTGATACAGTGCCGTAAGCTCATGAACGTGAGCTACTCCCTTAATGCTAATAAACTGTGCAAGTGGTGATATTTAGTGCAACGGTCTAATCGTTCCAGCGTAAAACTATCCGAAAATCGTGTGTGATCTCCCAAATTCTATATTTTGAATCTATACTAAATTGATAACCTCCAAACTGAATATAAAGAATATGAAAAGGATTTCAGTCTACACCGGAGAGTCAGCTTATAATTAGATATGATTGACATGAATGCACAAGTTCTTTCAAGGCATGATAATGACGTGGTTTATAACAATCCGACTATTGCACAATATTGAGATAACAAAGGAGAGGCCTGTCGGTGCAGTAACCCGTGACTTCAACTGATCAGATTCTGGTTAGTATCATTTCATTTTGCCCTTTTTTTAACCCACGACATTGTTTTGCGCTGGCGATTTCTAACACAATGTTACTATATTTTTCCAGTATTCAATGACAGTATGCTTAGAATAATATATAATTTATCAAATACTACATGAAAATAAACCATCTATCACCAGTTAAAAATGATTGTCTTAGATTATAAGATAGGGCAAAGTGAAATTATAAGCACCAGTAACTGAACATCTGTAGGACAATCTCTCTTCTCGAGGCAATTACCTCATGACGTATTCCACCGGATAAATTCCTCCAGGACAATTCCCCATCGTCAATTTATACCCCCCCCCCCGCATCCCTCCACCGATAAGATCAAATACCACCAGGAAAGGGAAATATTGTATCACTCTGAGAGCCATAATCTCAATGCCGCCGGATCTTATATACATGATAATATTATGTTATTAACCAAGTGTTTTCATATTGGCCTGGTTATAGGTCCGAGGTCTGCCGTATTGGCACGAGGCCGCAGGTCGAGGGCCAATACGGCTGACCGAGGACCTATAACCTGGCCAATATGAAAACACTTGGTTAATGACATTTTTATTAAATAACTCACCAACAACCTTTTTTCATATATTTCTTCCTTGACAGTAGCCTTATTTCCCACGATTAATGTGGTTTCGATGTACCACTATAGTCGGAAAGTGGATCCCCTCTACAGTAACGCTATAATCGACGGCGATAATCGGGACGGTAAAAAAACCCGATCATCTTCAACCTGGGCGGGGTTCTTCAACGTAAAAAACGAGAGTCGAAATGATAGAAGCAGATGGAATTTTAACCATACAATATATATCATGAAAGTAATATACTAATTTTATTTGATGAGAATGGTGAGTCAAAATACAACCTTGAAATGTGGTGAATTGATCCAAATCCAGTCACGATTTGGGAATCGAAGACCTATTGAGACCCTAGTTTTCAACATCATCGTCCAGGTGTTTCGTTCGCATCTAATTACTATCGTTACCATCCTGACGTGATTAGCTCTTCTACCTGCAAATATGGCATCATCTTCTGTCCTAAAATATAATCATTGCTTCGTTCATCACTGCACTGTTGTAGGTGTTGTATCACTGTTTTGTCGTCTGCTTGTGCTTGGCAAGTCGATGTCACGCTCGCGTCACTATAGTCTATTTCAGTATGTCTCACCACACTTGATTTCAAGGTTTGTGTACCGATACGTATAGATCCATCGAAAATTATCACAGAAGGTACTGAACATCCGTTCAAAGTCTGAGAAGAAGATCACGAATCGAGGATCATTCATCGTCAACATCGCCATGTTGAAAGTCATATTGGACCGGGCCATATTGGCCCTGTTTTCCCGTATTGGACTGGCTTTCCCGTATTGGCCCGCCTTTCTCATATTGGCCCGATTTGGTGGCCATATGAAGCAGGCCGATTTCCTTGTATTGTGTTCATATCATAGATAGTTATTAATAATATTATGTTATTAACCAAGTGTTTTCATATTGGCCTGGTTATAGGTCCGAGGTCTGCCGTATTGGCCCGAGGCCGCAGGCCGAAGGCCAATACGACTGACCGAGGACCTATAACCAGGCCAATATGAAAACACTTGGTTAATGACATTTTTATTAATTAACTCACCGACATTTTTTTCCATCGACTATATAATACATGCATCAAGGAATATTTTAGTACAGCGACTTCCTCAAAATCGGAATGTGTATTTCTTATTTCACAATAGGCCTATTTCCTACGATTATTATTATGTGCTTTTTGAACAGTAACGCTATCGGAAACGACAGCGATAATCGAGACGGTGAATAGGCCGATGATCTTTAACCTGGGAGGGGGTCTTCAACGTATGAAACGGAGTCAAAAAGATACAAGCAGATGACATACTAATTTTATTTCATGAGAACGGTGAAACAAAATACAACCTTATAATCTGGTGCAAATTTGGTCCAAATCCAGTCCCGATTTAAGGATCGAAGACGTATCTGCTATGGAGACCCTAGATTTCAACATCATTTTACAGGTGTTTCGTCCGCATAATTTCTGTCGGTTCTATCCATATGTCAATAGCTCTTCTAGCTGCAAGTCTGACATCTACTGTCGTAAAATATCACTGTAGTCATCGCTTCGTTCATCAGTGCACTGCTGTAAGTGTTGGATCGCTGTTTTCTCGTCTGCTTGTGCTTAGCACGTCGATGTTGCGCTCGCGTCACTATAGTCTATTTCAGCATGACTCACCTCACTTGATTTCAAGGTTTGTGTATCCCCACGTATAGCTCTATCAAATATTATCACAGAAGCCATTGAATATCCGTTCAAAGTCAGAGAAATCAGTGACATCATTCGGAGAAGATCGCGAATCGAAGATCATTCATCCTCAGCGTCGCCATGTTGAAAGTCATATTGGCCCGGGCCATATTGGTCCTGTTTTCCCGTATTGGACCGGCTTTTCCGTATTGGCCGGCCTTCCTCATATTGGCCCGGTTTGGGGCCATATCAAGAAGCCCGATTTCCTTGTATTGGATTCATATCATAGATAGTTGATTAAGAAACAGTTATACAGGTGCTCAAAATACTACCAAAACAAAGGAAATATTGGTCTGTTCTTCACTTCTATCGTAAACACGGAACGTGGCTAATTGAATGGAAAGATTATGAGCTATTTGTGTGTAGTTCCATTTCTTTTCATTAAATCTCGTATAATACAGGTTTTGTAGGACCCCAGGATTGTAAAAGGATAGCACAACGTAGAATGAAGACATTCTGAAATAATAATACAGCATAAGCTATAGTATAGAATACGTATTCCACCGGATAAATTCCACCGGATTAATGCATGAATATCTATTTAACCGCTTATAAATGTAAATGCGCAAACATACAAAATTTGCTAATCATGACAAGAAAGTTCTAATACAATTTAGCGAAGTGGGTTTAATACTATATTAATATGCATGTAGGTAAAAAAAGAAGTTTGCTGGCGTGGAGCAGTAATATAAGAAAAATAACGAAAAAACCTTCTCAACTTTCTACATCATTATATTCCGACTGCAGTTTCGAACGTAATGTTCTTCTCAAGCAATACTGTTCTCAAATGACAGACTGGTATATATACAAATACAGGGCACAACGGTCGCTAGACGACGTGCCTGGCTTAAACAAGCAGTGACTTGATAACATGCTGACATTAATAGAAATAGTTGGTCACAATAAACATAATAAGAGAGATTGGCCTCTAGGTCACGCATCCCAAAATGTCCGCTTTCGCAACAACGCCTCCACTGTGCATACACATACTCACGTAATTTTTGCGCCCTGCACCGCCCCCGGTCGTAATCTACATGCCATGAACCATGAACCCGCCACGACCCATGTAGGCCATGCAGAGCCCATGTAAACCAATTTGACCGGGGTTAGTTTTGGGTGTAAAGTCCTTATTCTGCATTCTATTTTTTTCAGAAGAAATCCTAGTTGTGTATCTACCCACCTATCACACGGCCGATCTTGACGAGCGCTTCAAGTCGAGACCTAGCCCGATCCCTTAGGACCCAATATTGGCCCACCTGGGCCCATTTGACTGCGTGTTCGGTCTGTTTTTTTATCCGCATTTCTTTTCAGAAAACCCCGAGTTTTACATCCACCTTATTCAACCACGTGACCTCTTCTCTATTTTTCACAATGACTTGGCAACTCCTTCACTGACCATGGCCTTTGACCCGGACGTGATCTCTAACGGACGCGACGTTATCCGCCCTCTGCGTTCCCTGCGCAATTCCCCCCCCCCCCCCCACCTTAAAAATGATAAGAGATTTCACTTTAATATACTTCTGGCCTGTAGGGTCATATGAATTCTTGTCACTACATACCAGCAGCTTCTCTCGCCAAGTTTACATGTTGCGTTTAACTAATACAATCAATTCATAGAAAGATTGAAATAATAAATTATATTCATGATTCATGGATGAGGAAACACCTGTACGGGCGATGTCATTCCGTCGTCACAGCTGATGTTTATCAGCGGCCTAGACGCTGTCGCTTGCTATCCCATTAAATTCTTCGTTCACCAAGACCATCCCTGCTATGAGCCGATATGACTATGAAAAAATCACATGAAGTGACCTCCCACATCTCTGAGACCACATTGACATACATACGTCGAACAAATATGTTAAACAATCCGGATTCAGGCGGAATTAGTCACTTTAACTTTGCATATAAATTTTCTAAAAAATAGCATGAAGTCTATATATTCATGCTACTGCATGAACCGGATATACCCGATCATTAGCCTTCACTCTCATTCTTCAATGGATCGCAGCCATTAAAACTAAGCCGGAATCACAAGAATCGCCAAATAGCATGTGTTTGTATTACTGTTCGTGGATTCCAATGCCTTCACATATAATAAACTTGAATGCTACGAGATAAATTAGGATACACATATGTTAATAACCTTCTTTTGTTTAAGCGCAGTAATCCGTAATTTCGAGGCCTCAGTAGCAGCGCGGTAGCAGTGCGGTGGCAATGCGGTAGCAATGCGGTGACAACGCGGTACCAACGCAGCAGCGATGCGGTAGAGGCACAGTAGCAGCGCCTTAATTACCGCGGTAGAGTGACATTTAATGAGAGCGGTACTGTACTTGTCTTCGTATATCACTACTCTCGTGTCAGATAAGTCTTGCAGAAACTGTCTGTTTATATTGTTGAAAGCGACAAGAGATATCAAGAGACAAATGTATAAGACCAAGTCTTTTCTGCTATTTAAAGATGCCCTTGTTCAGCCCTCAGGTGCCATATTTCGTCCAAATATCTGTCTAATTGTCATAGATAATCAAGATTACTATATCGTTTATAGCTAACATTTGTATTGATTATGCTATCTCTTGGAATTTATGTTCTCTGAATTGAATTGTATCAAGATTTAGCGCGATAGTTCTCGTGTTGTATAATTTATTTTCCCCGGGTCACGGATATACGTAGCCAGTGGAAGAGAAAATGACTCAAATAAGACAAAGATGTTTCAGTTTCGATGAGGGATTGGCTCTAAGTAATTAGAAACTGTAGTTTTGATAAATTATATAATATTCAAATTTATGTTCCGGAAAAATTATGACACGTATACCATAGCTTTCCTCCGGGTGGAAAATCCAGTAATCCGAAAGCAGAAACACAGCCGGAAATCTTTCTGTTTCCGACAGGTTGAATAGTTGTCATGTAAGATGTTGAAGTACCATGACCGCAAACTATATAGTGATGATTCTCGGTGATACTTTTTACTACACATCTCTACACTCCACTTTCGATCCATCAGAGAGAAATGTAGAACCCAGGCAAGTCATATGTATATTGATGGAATCTCAAAGTAGGCCAGGGGATGGAGGCTATTTGAAGTCAGGGGCCCGCGCGATGCGGGTAAATTGCTTTTTATCTCCATCTCTCAGTGGAGACGGCCGCTAAGGCGTGGAGGCCCCAAAATCCACATACGCTTCAATAGAGAACTTAAATCGTAACTGATACCAAGGAACTATTCAAAGACTAACTGAGATAGAGAAAAGCAATTGAACATCTAGTAATTCAGTTTGAAATTCTGAATTGACCGATCAAGATAAAATGCTTCAAAACTGGAAGATATCCCGTGATGCACTGGTAAAATTCAATTCGGGAATCTCCGGAAATAACGGAACACAAATCGCGATTCAATTGTATTTCAGCTGAGAAATTGGATTGAAAGCCATTAAAATAAATTCGACAATTATCTAAAGCGGTACCGTGTCACTATGACCCCGTTCAATTATTCTCAATTCATTAATGTTGATCAAGGATCAATTCCATGCATTCAGTTCCTGTTAGATCTGATCAAATCAATGTTGCTCTCATCAAAGCTTACGTATGTGATGGGATAAACCACCCAGTTTTGCTGTAATACCAAGAAATCCATTCCGTCATTGTGTAAGATGATCTACGCTTTAGTACCAGGATAGTGGACACCATCTACTCGAGTGAACATATCTCATGGGAAACTTTCACGAAGGCACTTTTTCTATAGTAAATTGCATTATCGTCCACATCAAAGAAAATAATTTGCTATTTCAATTAGATAAATTAGGTCAGTGTTTTTCTACTGATAGGGAGATACAGCATTTAGACGTTTCTGCATAGACAACTCCGGGCGCAGGTGGAGTGTCAAATACATCTGACGCAGAAATGATATAAATCAATCTCATTTATTGATAATGAAGTAATGTTGATACCATAGCTTCCTCCAATGACCAGAATTGTTTGCCATATTGTTAAGGCATTACATGGGCTACAGAATGGCCCACACAGGCAAGCAACTGAAGAGAAAACAATCTCGTGTTAAATTGTCATTTACAAACTATCTGTAAAGTCTGTGAATAAAGTAATAGAGCATTACCAATGTAAACAAATGGTTTATTGCCTAACTTTTGCATAACGTCACTTAGCCAATGACGTCGTTTCGCGCCTTTTCCGACTGAAGAGTTTGATCTCGGGACAGACCTAGCAAACAGCACATGATCGGCAAAAATATCCCTGATAACTAACATTTTCGGCACAATGGCTAAGTCCTTCCAACCTTACGACATACAAGCCAATATTGGTATCTGTATTAGCGTCATTTTCGAAATTAAGCTGCCACCCATCGTCCACAGTTGACAAAGTGGTATAGCTTTAGTGACCGTGTAGGCACGTTGTCCTCATGACCTGGCACGTTGTCCTCATGACCTGTTAGAAGCTCAGACTTTTCTGACACATTGATCTTATCACTAACCCGACTACAGTGAGCACCGACATATGTCCGCTCCTTCGTCGAACCGGGAACGTAGGTATTGATTATCCGGAAACGGCGCGGTGTGCCAAGTTTAATACATATGCGAAGATAGTCCAACTTGTCACCGTGGTTGGAGAATCGAGTAGGCGACCAAGTCGCAATTTCACCGACAGCATATCGATTTTGATGAAAGGAATGTGAGGGCCCAAATGCATAACAATAACGAAAAGCTCTTTGCAAAACATGTGATATCGAGGCGTCATTTTGTGGCGTTTGCATGGACAATATGGCAGTGTGACTAACGTCACAGGACCTACGAAGTAGGGTAGGCATTGGGACTCCGACGCGCACTGAACTTGCTGGTAAGAGTCCCCTAATGCACCTTCATGCAAAAAATCAAGGTTCTAATGTCAACGGTTCTTCTTATGTTGCCGACGAAACGATTCAGATGGACTCACTCACTCACTGACTATCGGACAATTGCAGATGGTAGCCTTCTTCGTAGGAAAAATGTAATTTATTTCAAAGCATCATTTTAATATAGCGATCTCAAATAAACTATAAATCTGTTTTTCTTCACCAATTCCGGATTCGAACCTATGATCTGTCAACGCATGTACAATCGTTTGTTGATCTCACAAAGTATATAGTCAGTGAAATTGATTTACGAATGTTTGTGTTTAATTAATTTAGCACTTCAATTAAGAAATAAGTAAATTATACATCGGAATCAAGTTATTTAGTGATAAAATACATTTAACCTTATCTGTCCTCAGACGGCCATTATGACCCCACTACCAAATTTTTCATCGCTTTATTACTTTTCCGCGTATCTGATTGGCGTCGTGTTCAGAATATTCGCATAATGTTAACAAAGGATCATGCGAAAATGCAAAAGGCGGCCACAAGGAGTCCTCCAAAAATCGTGTTTTTGGTCTTTTCTGTAAATTTATTTTCAATTTGTCTTGCCTAATATGGCATAGAAATAATTCATTTGGCCAAAACTAATTATTCCCTATCATATTAATTAGTTTTTGAGAGGAAATCTCGAAAAATAAAAATAAAAAAATCGGTCCAAGAAATAGGCGAAAAATGGCTTCCGAAAAGACGACGTCATTTGTATTTGTTTGAACATTTTCTTGTACATCTTCACCCAAATAAATAGAATGGAAAGGTTGAGCCCTCTACCTCAAGGGGTGAAGAAAATAAATAGAGGCCGAAATGGTTCCCCAAATCGCCCATGTCTGGTAGGATTAAAAACGGGCGGTATGACCGAGAATCGAATCCCGGGCCCCGGAATCATGAATCCGACGTCCAGGTAGATGGATAATACGCAAAAGCCTATTCCAAATCTGAAAACATTATTTCGATTATCTTCAAATCTGTCAAATATACAAGTTCATCTTTTTTGTAAGCAAGCACTTTTATGTATTCTCTCAGTGATACGTTATAGTGGAGAATAGTTTTGAATTGATGGGCCTGTTGTCGCAAAAAAAACGCGATAACTCAAGGGGCAAGGTGAAGATCCGGTAAAACCATTGTCGACCTAATTCCTGTCTCATGGGAAATATTTTTGGTAGAATTATATCTCTATAGCATTTAGTGCTTTAATAAATTAGAGTGCTTTTTTGTATTCCTACAAACTATACATTTTCTGAAAGACCTTAATTCAAGAAATTTAGGCAAATAAATAACTTTCTTGAATTTATTACAAGAATCGATTTATTTAAAGATGAATGAGGTCTTTAGAAAAGTATAGTCCTCAAAATCAAGCACTAATATCTCTCCCAGCTTTCATCAAACAAACTTGCTCTTTTGGAATAATGAACTTTACCATTTGAATAAAGATATATTGCCTCAGTTGTTTTTAGTTAGGGCCTAGAAGTTATTTTATCGTCGTGCAAAGTTGAAAGATTGAAAAAAACTCGACCCCTCTCCAGTAAATCATAAATAATTCATAAACAGGTCTGAACTTATAAAAAATTTGAGGCAACGCTTTTAAGATATATATGACTGTAATATTGTGTCCATAGTTCATGTTTGTGCATCAAATAACAAGAGAGAAATTAGAACGGGGAAAAACACCTTTTGGCGAAAAACTAAACGAAGAAACGGCCAAAAACTAATCAGCACTGTGTTCGACCGCTTGAGCCACTCTAACCCCTGCATGTTTTTTTACTACAATGCACTAATTTTCATAATTTCTTTATTCTTCCAACTCGTAGGTTTGACTCTGTTATAAGACAAAAACACAAAAATCGAGATTTTGAAGCTTCGACCCGATACAGTAAGCTTAAATGACTAAAATGAACTCCGTATTTTCGATTGCAGAGTACGAGTTATTAGAAGGGGCATGGTCGAAGTTAAGTTCTGACACATGAGATCAACTAATTATATCATGTAGGTGACGTTATCCGATTTTCTCTATGATTGCATCAACCGTTGAACAACTGACACACAAACTTTTACGGAAGATATAGACGATTCTAAAAGTTAAAAGTCAACTTCTAGCCCATATTCTGATAGGACATAGGAGTGTCCATGGAGGTTTAAATAATCAACTCTTTAGCTGGACCCCTAATAACATTACGACTTATCAATGAAAATGTTCTTTTCACGTAAAAATTTGAAAATAATACTTGAACATTACATACATACCTTCAAATATTTTTCACAATGTTTCGTTTTTGGTTGTACATCGGCAAAGAATACATAAAGAGAACTCGAAAATTGTTTGTTTGATACATTGTATTGTCTTGTAGTGTTTCAAATACATTCAATACTTACATTCTATATTTCGATCATTCCATTCAGTCAATATTAACTAAATAATTTTCAGCATTACACTCCTATATCTCAAGTTCCTAGAACTGCAGAACACTGTCAAACAGTGTACCCAATATCTAAGTGCTACATCAAAGAGATGAGGTCGTTCCGGTCTGAACAATGTTTTGCTTGGAATAATAATAATACTAAACAAGAAAAGAAACAATAAGTCATTCCATTGGAGAGGGAAAGATATAATGGATACTTTGAAATATGAAAAAATTTCAAGCGTGTAGTGACATCAATATTCAATAGTTATGACAATAACAGTCTAGCTTATACATATCGGCTGTTAACCCTATCTGGGTCTGGGGTCCAGTATCACCTCCCGATTAGAGAATCATGGATAAATTCAGTATGGTGGCATGTGGTGTACCACAAAGGTGATGTTTTCGTCCCTTTTCAAAATTCATGATTCCGAGGGAAATTGGGCTAAATCTATTTTATTTCACATCAGACTATTATTTACTATTTTATCATGCAGTTTTTTGCAACGAAAACACATAAATTAAAAATCGACAAAAACCGACCAAAAAATGCGTTTTGAAATTGACGTCTTGGATTATTTTACATTTTCTGGTAGAGCTTTACCCAAGAGTAAAGTGTGGTAAGTTTCAGTCTCTAGCTCAAGAAAAATATTTAACGGGGGGAGGGGGGGGGGAGCTCAAATGCCGGACAGTTCCAATAAAGCCCAGGCCAGATAGGGTTAATGTCCATCGTCAATACAATCGTAGCGGCACAGCAATCCGCTTGCCTGTTATTCTAGGTACCACAATAGAATACATCACGATGAACATCACAAACACCAGGTATGAGACTGCGTGGTTGATAATGTATATTTGATCTTACTATAGCAATTTGACTTCCCCACCAGTAATACTCATCCGATTTATAAGATGGTAAAATACGAGGTATTCATGTATATGTAATCGGTTGGATCAACACAAGGTAAGAAAGAGAGCGAGATAAAATATTGATTCCGAAATATGAAGTGTCTTTCTGCGTATGTTTGTACGAGGTTGGAATAATGCAGAAAATTAAACACTTTGGTGAGTGCTTTAAAGACTCCATTAATGCAGAAATTAATGCATGTTGCCATCGTTGCCATACTGAATGCTATGTTCCACCATAACAAGCAATCCAATCACTAGGTATGGGATCTCAATACATTTCATTTGCCTCATTCGCATGTTGTCTCCCCGCTAGTAATTTTCATCCCTTTTCCCTAACTATTATTGCATTTTTTTGCTGAATAGAGACTGGAGTATTTATGCTAATTGAGACTAATGGTGCGTGAAATTGATAGGATCAACACCGTGTATGGAAAAAAATAACTGATTGATTCATCAGTAAATTAGTGTCGGACAACGTCAGCTTATTCGAATTCTCATTAGCACTACATACAAACAGCTGCGTTCATCAAACGTCCTTGTGTTTCCAACGTACGAGCATGAAGATAATATATGAGGTTTGTACACAACTCTCAAAAATTGATAATGCGCCGAATCCTGTGATACGAAAGCTGAGGAACATTTTAGTTCGACACATGCAGCTCGCCTAAAAAACATATGTGAATATTGTGGCAAGTCGTTCTGGTATTTATTCGAATTTTTAGATGTCAAAAATAAATTTTCGCCGTTTCAAAATCTCTTTTTTGATATATAATAATATAATATAAATAATCTATTTAAAAAAATCGTTTCTATATATAAGAAAAATTTGATACAAAAGAAAACAATTTCCGATATCCAAAATAAAGTTGTTTTTTATTATAACAAATAAAAAGATATTTTGATATTAAAAATAAAGGAATGAATTGAAAATGAAAGTACTCAAGAGTACTATTGTCTGGAACAGTAATGGATGTGCAATATCGATTCGTTGCTTCAAAATAGTGTAAATCTATTTCGATTTTCGGGAGTTTCCGAATTGTCAGAGTTATTTGCCCATGCCCGCTAGTGGACACTCGAGTCGGGGAAGACAAAATATGTACACAATAACATGAAAAGAGATAGGGTACAATAAACCTTTTCGCGGTTACAAGAATCGGGAGTGATCTAGAGTTATCATGCGGATAGTTTTGAGCCTTGGTCAAGAAGAACAGCCTGGGTTAGATCACTTGTTTTCAGAGCACATAAGATTTGTGGCAGTCCTATTAACCTAATAAGGGAATTGTCTATAATTAGGAAAGTTATGTCTTGGAATGGATTCTCCAGACATACCGCCAGAAAGTTAGTGGATAATTTAACAAGCAAATACAGCTTACCGAAAGTAGCTACCAGGTCTACCAATGATGAAAATATGCCCAAAGTATGGATAAGACTACCGTACATCGGTCGGGAAGGTGAAAGAATATTTCGACAATGCCTCAAGAAAATCAGAAAATATACTCTGAGAAGGGCGCGTTATATTGTTTTATGGGAGACAAAGAAAACAAATTTCTTTGTCAACAACAAGGACCCCACCCCAACAACATATAGAAGCTCTATTATATATAGATTTTCATGTCCAGGATGCGAATCAGAGTACATCGGCAAAACAGACAGATGTTTTATTGCGCGCCTGAAAGAACATGCTTCTTCCAAATCCGAGGTGTTTAACCATGTAAGCCAGTGCGACAATTTTAGTTACATTCGTCAAATGTTTGATTTAGCAAATGGCTCTTTTGACAATGACCCGATCTCTTTGTTGTCTCTTATAGAATCAAACACTAAAATTATTGATACAGCAGCTCACTGGTCTCAAGTGTTATTCAAGGAAGCCTTAGCCATACGCCGGCACAAACCAATTTTAAACCAAGGTTTGAAAGCATGAAAGGATTTAAAATTATTTCGGTAATATCATTTATAGATTAACCAGTTTTCATAAATTAGACTGTGTATCGTTTCATAATTGTATATTGCCGTGCAAGTTACAACATTTGTAGATTCCCATCAATTCTAATGTGGATTGCCAAGAGAATTATACCTATATTATCTTAAGATGACAGTCCTTATCTGAACATGACATGTAGAAATATTCAATGTAGATATATACGCGCTATATCGCCATACTTTATTCATTGTGTATTGTTGTCATCAATTAGATTGTGTATTGGATCACCTGTAATCACAACATTTGTATATTGCTATCTTTTAACATTTAATGTCTACAACAATTTTCTGAAAATGACATTTTAATATCTGTCCAATCTGACTGACATTACTGGCTTATCCATTCATATATGTGTATTGGCTAAGATCACATTATACCTACGTTTCGTAACATGTGTCTAATTCCGCTTAACCCGGGGCTAGGGGCCGTATGAGCCCATGTACTTCAAGATCCTCATGGTACTCATATGAACAGTCACAATCAAAGCGTGGCTGAGGTACATCATTTTTAGATGACGACTCTATAACGAATATTATGGATTAAGAATACTGATCAGCGATACGGATTTGATATTTTGGAACATCATGATGTCTTGCCGGCATCATTGAAAATTGTTGACCGCTTCTCTCTTGCAGGAAACAATCCTATGTTTATGTATACTTTTGTCTTTTTGAATTTGGTGCTAATACTGTTATATGGAAATGGAATAGGTCTTTGGATTATGGACGCGGATATTCTCTAATGGACGACGGCTGGATTATGAATGACGGACTAGACGCTTGTAATTGTATATATACTGTACGTATAGAGCTGTTTGTAACTTTGTTCACTGCTGAAGACGCTATAACTAATAGCGAAATATACATAATGAAATTGTCATCCCTACTCGGAGTTGCTTTTCTTCTCTATTATTGGAAAATCATCAGTGGTTCTAATGGATCTAGAGTTCGCTGTGTGAAATGAGTTACCTGTATATCTTTATTCAGCATTACAAAGGCATGAAAACAAATACAGTTTGCCATACACTGTTTACCTCTGGACATCGCGAGAATATTTGAGCTCCTTGATGAAAGCTACCATGAACAATCTTTGTGCTGCTAATTATATGGGCAGGAGGCCCAGGATTTGTTTCCACGTCATTTGCCATTGTTATGAGAGCCGGCAAATAATACCTACATACAAACAATTGCATAATCCATAAACTTGCAAAATAAGAACAGTTAGACCTGGAAGCTTCATCCTCACTATAAACCTGTAGTTTACTGTGACCTTTGAAATCCAGTGATGTGAAAAAAGCATACACAATCGGAAGCATGAGTGCTGCTAGCTTTACCTGAATGACTCGTAATCGTATGCAACGGATACCAATTTGTTGTCTGTACTGGTCAATAGATATCCCCATCATTCTTATGAATTTAATTTACACGTGCCTTACAAGTTAAATTTAGAACTTTCGAGCGTGTTTTCAGCTCCAAATGTGTTCCACTCCAAAGTGTACTCAACTCCAAGTGTGCTCAACTCCAAGTGTACGCTCAACTCGATCGCACAAACCAAACCTATTAAATTCGAGCCAAATTCACAATCACGATTTAGCGAATTGGCACGGACAATTGACCAATAGGCCAAAATACTTTGAATCTAAGTTGGCCAACTTCGTGTTATAAGAATTCAATTAATCGCCAAATATGCGACAAATATTTTCTCATTACCAGCACTGAAATGTAAATGTTGTTGTTGCTGAGAAAGGAATTCTGACGGAATGTTTTCCTTCAACTCAAGTTGCAAGCGAGTCCGATGATGGGCTGTAAACAACACAATGATTCAGTTCAAGGACGTAAATACAGTATGGTCTGGTACTTGCCAATGAATCAAACCAAGTTTTTCCCCACGTCGACGGTCGTCCACTTCACACGTCTGCTTATCATCACGGCCAATGCTGACACTAAAATCCCGCCAGAAGGAAAAAACGAGGTGCGGTGGAAACCCTTCTTAGCATGTGCATAATTTACAAAATAAAATTTGACGCATTGCTCTGACAGCATGACACAATGTGCTGAATATGGGATCTGGGAATGAGGTTGTCCGAATTCAAGAACCAAAAACATAGTCCACTAATTCACGAGCAGTGTGAACAAAACAAGGTAAAAGATACGACTGGCGATACCGTTAAAATACAGGCCTTCGCCTAATTCATCTAAATATACAAACGTTTTTGGTTGGTCTCCCTTACAAGATAAAATAAATTGTGTTTGGATCTTGTATTAAATGTCACGATACCTACACGTAATCCCGATAGTCTTCTACTACCTTCGCAATAATATATTATTGGAAAGATAGTAATCCGGGAAATTAAATAAGTAGATTGATTTATACAGGGTTCTGTTCTTGAAGTTCAGAGTATTTATTTCATGCAGTTCGAGTAACGCTTTCTAATTCGTAACTAGAAACGTGAACACCGTTTAAGGACTGATATATCCTTCTCTGGCCTCGTATGTTAGAGCCTATGTCAAATTTCAGAAATGTTGAGTTCAATAGCGCCGAAATTATTCCTACAAAGTAGGCTCTCATTTAATGAGTAAGTGAGTGAGTGAGTCCATCCGAATCATTTCATCGGCAAAATAAGGAGAACTGTTGACATTAGAACCTTGATTTTGGCATGAAGGTGCATTAGAGAACTGTCACCAGCAAGTTCTGAGCTGACTTAGTTTTGATGAAAATTTGACCTACTTAGGTGACATATAACATTACACTTGGATCCCCAAGTCATCTTCCTCACCCTACTCCGTAGGTCCTGTGACGTTAGTCACACTACTCATGTTAGAAAGATAGCTTGCAAACCCGTGAAGATGAAACAGTAGAGCACAGCCAGAAGAATGAGACAGACCACATTACAGTATGAAACGTGATATGAATCGCACCTATCGCGAATTGGAGGTATTGAGACCTCAGTATAGTATCAGCCTCGTCATATAAAATTTTCTGTATGGAGATACCGATCTCAACGCATACGAGCTTGTAACATACGAGTCCCGATTATAAATATGTGCACAGAACAGTCTATATGACCCAAGCTTATCTTACTATACTGGGAAACGATTTGGGACGAGTGTACATGCATAATTGCCTTTAGATACCGTGACATTGCAAATACCCGATATACCCACGTGCTGGCAAAATACAGACACTTTCACAATGATCTCTGAAGCATGACCTCGCATGCTATTGTACATACATGATGTCGTAACAGGCACAATCAATTTGTGATGGAGTCACATTAATACACTCCAGGATAACCTCTTTCTGAATTGGAACAATTTATGTATACCGCTATCTGCAGAAGTATATGTGGGAGAAGAGTTTGGAGTAGTAACCAGAAATGATCACACCATATGTTTCGGTTAAGTTTCCCCAAAAATGTGTTTAAATAAATGGACGTTCAGATTTTCTACACAAATACCGCACAGCGAACATGGTAAACAGAAAATAAATATTTGCAGTCTAGCATTTTCACAAAAAAAAAGAGAGAAAAACAACGAAATTGATATTATTCAGTTAGGGCGCACACCAAGATGCGAAGAAATATCGCACCTAAAATACATGTAAGTGATACCGACAGATGTTGACACTTGAATTTATACATATCTATATAATCAGTCCTTCAAACACGGATTATGCGAATTGCTGACTGAGCTCGCCTGCAGAACCACCTGGGCCAGCAGTAACTTTCGACAGCTTTGGTTTCCATTTGATTACGGGAGGGACGATCATGACGTTTTTATGACGATAAACTTTGTCAAACCCCTAGCCACCTTTAATAAGCTGTGTGACGGAAAAAATGTCTGTTAGCAGGCGCACCTAATCTATCTCCACGAAGAAGAACGTTCATAGAGTATATCGATTTCAGAACCAGGTTTACAGGAAAATCTAGCGAGTATTCTGTTTGATGGGTATAGGTATGTTATTCTTATGCGTGGCTGAGATGCATCATTCTCTAGATGACGACTTTACAACGAATATCATAGGGATTGAGAATACTGATCGGCGATGCGGATTTGATATTTTTGGAACATCATGGTGTCTTGCTGGCATCAATGGGGACTGTTGACCGCTTCTCTCTTACAGGAAACTAGCCTATGTTTGTGTATACTATGATTGTCTTTTTGAATTTGGTTCTGATGCTGTTTTATTGAATATGGAATAGGTCTTTGGATTATGGGCGCGGGTATTCTTTAATGGACGACGGCCGAATTATGAATGACGGACCAGGCGCTTGTAATTCAATAATATACATGGCACAGACAATTAATATAAACAATACGGAGTGAGCGTAAAATATGTCAGTATGACGAATAGATACTTAGACGGATACTACTGTCATAGGCGGATAACAGAATGTTACCCTACATATATGATCGCATTGTCTGATAAAAACTTCACATTAGTAATGAAAAATTTCAGAATTCCATTTTTCCGCACTGAAAGACCAACATGTAGCATAACTTTCTCTGGGTATATAGGTAACGCACTCAATAATAACTGTGTATATGTTAATAAATAGACATTTTGTACTAACGGTGCACTTATTTTTGGCAGACCTATATCTGTTCTACTATGAATACGACTATATGCAAAATTTACCAAAAACATGCCCATCTTAAGGGTAAGATAAACGAGTAAACCCGATAAATATCTCTTTTCAAAGGGTCCCTGTTGGTCTCTATCGATTGTTGTCCCGGTTTGCTCCCGGTTTCTCTCGAAGCACAAGACCATCTCTATCGAACTTGAAAGACCACCTCGATCCCCCTCGACTTACTTCGAGAATGAAATGGAGATGCCTTTAAATGAAGGTTTAAACCATTCGCAATGCGTAGCTCGTTAAATTTATACTTCTCTGTGGCAGCGAGATTAATCTCGGAGAGTATACTACAGACATATGCATTAAAACACGGATAATGAATCACATTAAACACGAATCAGTTAATATTATTTGATCAGTAGTCGCATACTTGCTCATAGAAGCGTAATTTCTCTACACATTATGTATGGAAAGAAAGAAACATCACTAACCGAAATTTTATATGCTGGCTCAATATTATTCAGTGTAACTTATTTCGAACCTGTTTTGAGAATTTGAATCACCTTATAAGATACGACCAGGCAATGCGCAAGCAATAAATGTCTGGAACAAAATTCCATATGTTCATCTGAAAGTATGAAATATGGGGGATCTGTTATCGATAATGATTTTGTGATAGCATCTTGACTTGAAATTTATGATAACACGTTTCTTCGGAGATTTTTCCGGTATTCAGAAATACGCTAGCTTTGTAGACCACAGGAGCGGCTGGTAAATCACTGGAAACCGAATAATATATGCATAAATGCTCGATCAAAGTGATTAAGCATTCCCTATCAGCCTTTCGCACAGACAATATGCGGTATCGTTGATATTAAAATGTAGGTGACTGTCACTCTAAAGCGTGATTTCACTCTGAATCGATCAGTAATTAATTTCATTACATGGTTACTCCCTAAAATAAGGTGAAAATTCAATCTATCAGATTGGAATTAGTAACGAGTCTATTCGACTGACTATTTCATCTGTCAGATTGAAAATTTCAATCTAGTAATTTTCTGTCCACAACGGATTAACCTTTTATCGTTTTCAATCTATTAGATTGGATATATTCAATCCAAAAAATGATTAATCACTAACTTCAATCTGGTAGATTGAATTTCAATCTGATTATTTTAGAGAGTAGACACATGAAATCACCAATAAGCAATAGAACGTGAGAATATGATCAAGCCCTGCTAACAGTGTTCTTTATTTATTTTTTTTTTCAAAGAAATTTATCCCTACCCCTTTCCTGTTGTTTCAAGCCGACGATTTTTCACAGACCGAATGTGGTGCATTATCCACACATCTAGTTCCGATGGTCAGGATCGCCTCTCACCTGCAGGCAAGCTTATATGAGAAATAAACTTTGCTGATATAGTCCTCTTATTCGAACAATGTCACAGTTCCGCGCTCCCTATTACAACCAAGAAATATTTCGATCCATCTCGAAGGAATCTCCAAAGTGTCTTGATTAATTGGACGTGACCCCTAAGGAAGTTGGAGGGGGGGGGGATGGGCTTAGACCCGGCATGGAAGACTAACCAAATTTCACAGCTGTTTTCTGTGGCGACTTTCTGTCTAATGGCTTGGGGTATGTTGATGCAATTCCAATCACCTGTCGATCTAGTCACGAAAAAGGCAATGGAACAAATAGTTTCTAATTTACATTTTGTTTGCATATTAATTTAAAGATATGTTTGGAGGCTTTCTGCATCTTTGTTTTCGCTGTCCATGGAAGACTCGAGGGCATTTTTTCCGGGCCCTAATATGGAAGGTCAAACCAATTATTAAATTATTAGACCAGAAGGCATTCATGGTTCAGCGAATCATTCCAGGGTTTCAAGGAACACTCAGAAAAATATCTGCAATCGGTACTTGAGAATCTCACCAATCATCTAAGAATTATCAGTTTCTCAACTCGAAAGTTCATTTTCCGTCATAATCGCTGTGCGAGCTTATCGTGGATTCCAAATAGCTCAGTATTATATTAGATTTAAACTATTATCTTCTACCGAGAGAAACTTCCGGAGAAAAGCAATAATATGAATATTTCATGTATGTTATACATTTACACCTTAACTGAATATGCCTCATTACTGGTGTCTTCCTTGGATTGGATGAACTACAATGTGTAGTCATGCCAACGGATCTAGAGATAACACACAATTATACATAACTCTGGAATCCTCAAATGATCTGTCGAAATGACTGTATATTGAATAAACTGGAACAAATATAGCAAGGATACATACTATTTTTAGTTCTGGTCTGCAAACCGAATGATCGTCAAACTTAAAAATGAAACGTTCTGTTTGGTGTTTACGGAGTGCTACGTTTTCAGATACATTGGGGCAACATATAAGTGTCTTTTAAAAATGGCGCAGCATAATTCAATAACTGTATTCATTCGACGTTTAACAAGATAAACGTGCAATATAAGTTCCCAATATAAGAGCTGGTAGCTAATGCTGTATTTTCGAGTTTATCCACATAATAAGAATCTGTACCTCCAATGTGCCTTAAAATAGCGACCTGGTTAACAGAGGGACTTGGGCTATATGCATCGATTGTGTTGAGGTAGAGTAGGCCGACTATAACTAACTACCAACTGTATTTATATGAATGGACCTCGCAGGACCCTTTCATGTAACCGCGATCGCGGTATTAGCTAACGATTACTTCTGATTAATAGCTGGACTCAGAGAGGAAAATACGCAAAACAATCTTATACATTAAATCTTGGAACAACACGGCTGACATGGGTAGAAATTTTTAGTTCACTCATTGAATTGTCTAATTAATATTCTCCAATACATCTTCTTTATCATCCACGCATTCAGTAAGCCCATTAATAAAAGCATGAATAGGTTAATTCCCGCTTATATAGTGTTGACTTGGAGTATGCTGTTCCTATATCGGTGCATGGATTATGTACTAGCTGGGTGTTTCTGATGCATGGGAGCAGTTGATCTTGAACCATCGTAGTAAAGATCAGCTCGGATGTAGTTAGCTAAATAATATATAGCCCTCAAGAGTATGAGGGCTATAGGTCGGCCCCAGTCACCTCCAGCGAGGGTTTTAGATAATTTTATTACGAATCACCCACCTCTGAACCTGCCGTACATCTAATCTCTATCCCCTCCTGCGCACTATTTTAAAATCTTGCGCACTATTGTTAAATAGTAACGAATATATCGCCGTCTGAATTTTCCAGTCGGAAACTTCTAGCTCTCTGCGCGCCATGTTGGTGACGTCACTCTATACGGTTAACATGGCGCGTTTAAAGTGGAAGTCGTCTGGGAAATTCAGACGGCGATATATTCGTTACTATTTCACAATAGTGCACAAGATTTTAAAATAGTGCGCAGGAGGGGATAGAGATTAGATGTACGGCAGGTTCAGAGGTGGGTGATTCGTAATAAAATTATCTAAAACCCTCGCTGGAGGTGACTGGGGCCGACCTATAGCCCTCATACTCTTGAGGGCTATATATTATTTAGCTAGGATGTAGTCAGACTGAGTGCAATTCGTCTCTGATATTTTGAGTATTTCTGGGGTTTTAAGCTGGTATTATTCCAGATTGTTTGTGTAGTATTTGTCGTGAACGTTTTTGGCATCTGTGCATGGTGAAATTTTGAGTTGTTTCGTCAAATTTTCGCTGTTCGAGGCAGTTTTTTGTTTGCCTTGGTCAGCTCATTTGGGTTGACATAGATCACCATTTTCCTTGTGTAGGTAGATGGCGCTGTATTGAATATAACACGATCATACGGGGCTTTTGGTTCCTTGAAGGCACTGTTGACATATATCGCGGGCTATTTGTAAACTGTTGACAACTGTTATTATTTTCTTGTTTGTTTGTTTGTTCGAATGAATCTTTCCTGGAGCTCCCTGGGTGGGAGTCTATAATTATTTGTTAGTGCTATGGCACACAGACTGTTAGAGAGGCCACTGAGCCTTAGACTTTTGGGGATGAATGCCGCTAAGCCGATTGATATTTGGCGTGCTTTAAAAGAGTCTGTCGGATCAGGGCCGAAAGTCCTTGATGGATTAGCGCAGCTGACAAAGGATCTCTGGATTGTGACGCTAAAAAATGAACAAGCCAGAGATGTTCTCCTCTCAAACGGGATCTTGGATTTCCAAGGTCAGTGCGGTCACTTCAATTCAATTCAATTCAATATTTATTGTACTGAACACCCTATACAGGGCAGAGTACATAAGAAAACGAAAGCAGCAGCATCAGCTTCGAACAATCAATATTAAAACAACATCCTGCATTAACACACGTAGGTAATGGGTACAGAGATTCACTGTAAGGATCTTTGTGTGAACCACGAATGCAGCGTATTGCATATGGCATTCGTTAAATGGATATCATCTAAGGACATAATAAAGATAAATTTATCAGCGTCCGTCAAATGAACGAAATGAGGGTAATCATTTACAATTTGTGCGAACAGTATTTCTCTATCTATTATATATTGGGAGATTGCATCCACGAAAGTACTTGTCAGAACAAAATGTCTTGTGGCGATACCACACACTGACATCAGACATATTTTTGAAAAATCAGGGATTCATACAATTCACTTTTTACCACCGGTATTCGGTGGTACAGAAAAATTTGAAAACTCAATTCGTATGGCAAGAAACTCAATTGCTTTCGTTTTACTGGACAAATACTCAATTTTTCGTGAAAAACTCAATTCGCCAGACATGGTCAAAGTTAACTTGACAGCCCCAAATTACGAAATAAACTGAATGGACCTCGCAGGACCCTTCCATGTAACCGCGATCGCGATATTAGCTAACGGTTATTTCTGAATAATACCTGGACTCAGAGGACAATACGCAAAACAATCTTATACACTAAATCTTGGAACAACACGGTTGACATGGGTAGAAATTTTTAGTCCACTCATTGACTTGTCTAATTAATATTCTTCAATACATCTTCTTTATCATCCACGCATTCAGTAGGCCCATTAATAAAAGCAGGAACAGGTTAATTCCCGCTTATATAGTGTTGACTTGGAGTATGCTGTTCCTATATCGGTGCATGGATTATGTACTAGCTGGGTGTTTCTGATGCATGGGAACAGTTGATCATGAACTAGCTAAGATTCATAGCGTCTCCCTTCCCTCACCGCTATGCCGACGACAAGTACACTTCCCTGGTGGTAACTCGAACATCTCCATGGCGCACTTATTATTACCTTTGCCCCCTATTGGACCTTCATTAACTTGAGAAAATGGGCCGCCATGAATAAAAATACAGAAATGGCAGACCAAATGGCCATTCGTCGGTCAAAAATTAATTACAGACGTTAAAATTATTCCTATGGAGCCTCAAAATCACCTGAAATCGAGGGTCAAGAAGATGGGCATTTCCGTCATAATAGACGCCCTGTATACAGGGGATGATGATCACAACATCGATTATGGTATTTTTATTCATGGCGGCCCTTTTTCTCAAGTTAATGAAGGTCCAATAGGGCGCAAAGGTAATAATAAGTGCGCCATGGAGATGTTCGTGCTACCACCAGGGAAATGTATTTGTCGTCGGCATAGCGGTGAGGGAAGGGAGACGCTATGAATCTTAGCTAATCGTGAACCACCATAGTAAATATCAGCTCGGATGTAGTCAGACTGAGTGATTTGCGCGTGCAATTTCGTCTCTGATATTTTGAGTATTTCTGGGTTTTTAAGCTGGTATTATTCCAGATTGTTTGTGTAGTATTTGTCGTGAACGTTTTTGGCATCTGTCCATGGTGAAATTTTGACTTGATTCGTCAGATTTTCGCTGTTCGAGGCAGTTTTTTTGTTTGCCTTGACATAGATCACCATTTTCCTTGTGTAGGTAGATGGCAGCAGCAACAGCAACAGCATTCCACAATAAATGAACCTCAATCCAAATTAGTTGTCGATCGCATTTTGATTGTGACTTCATTTTGAACAGCACGAGAATCTTGTATTTTAGTTCGTTCATACAGCTTCTAGTCCATTGTTAAGCGATATGATCTACATATTCCACTACTCAACGATAGTAGGCCTACTTTGCTATTACTATAGGTTTGTCAAGTTGGAGGAACTTTGGATGAAGACGCTAACCTATTTCTCTTATCGTATTTCGTGATTTTGAATGAGATCATCACATTTTTTTCACGTAATCTAGCGAATTCCAAGAGCCAGCATAGGAATACGCCGTGTACTGGTCGTTTTGGGTTGTTGTTGTCTAGAAAAGGATAGTTTTCAATACCAACATGAATTCTTATATCTTCTCCTGGAGTCGACTTGACAATCTCACGTTGGGCTATTTCTGTATTGGCGGAACTTAGCCTCTAACATAGAACGCACAAAAGCCACCCGTGGGGAGCGTATGGCGATCACGTAGTGAGCCGGTTACGAAATAGTGCCTTTAATAATCGAGCGATTCGGTCGCATTTTATTGTGAAATTAAGTTAATTTCAATCCTAAGGACATAACACATTCAAATTACACATACAAAACTCTTTCCATGTTTAAAGAGATAATAGTGTAGCTGGTGCCATGGGGCGACATGGTCAACCCTACAGGGTGCAGTCATGTTGGAGAGAAGTTTCGTCGAAAATTAATTCTGCGCATGTGCGAACGTGACTCCATTTCCGTTCCCAGAAATCCACTAGGCCAGAGGTCACTTTCGATATCCAATAAGCAGCCATAGTCCATACAAACAAATTTGCGTCAACAATCGAAAGGCCTATTTCGTCTGACAGTTTGTACCATTTAGTAATACTTACAAGAGAGCAGCGGTCAACATTTTTCAATGTAAGCAAGACATGATATGGTGATGTTCTTCTCGGAAAATCGAAAGTCTTTTTCAGAGTACGTATCTTAGTCACGATTTGATTGCGTCTGTTCGATTGAACACCATGCGAATGTGATGCACAAGATATTGCCGCGGCCCCAAATCCCGGGATAAGCGGATAACGACAGGTTACGAAATGGAGTGCCAGAGATTTTGCACGCTACGATCGAATATTGCAGTCATTGTACAATATTTATCTGCATAATGCAAACGACAGGGCCTCGTTTATGTCGTGGTTTCGAGTGCATAACACGGTCACACTGTCCGATTTCCTTTATTTTCGTATTCATAGGCTGTTTACAACCGATATTGAGAGACGTGGTATGACAGTTGAGAACAAACGATGAAAAGAGATCCCCGCGTTGTTTGTATTTTAGAAGCAATATTTGGCCAGAGATATTTAGCTTTGTGAAAATGGAATCCAGATATTTTGCTTCGAAAAGTGTCACATATTTTCTTCTTATATTGAACCAACATGGATGTATAGCGTGAATGATGCCTGCAAAACCAAATAGAAACTGCACCAACAGAGTCTTCGCAAATTCAATAATTTACAGCTTTTATAATATTGACAATCTATTGTGTAAATTAATGCAAAAACGGCACACAGATCAATGAAGGAAATCAAACATTTCGAATAAAAACGTTTTAGGATTTATCGATGCATTTATTATAAAAAAGAGGTCAGGAATATTTTTACTAAGTATAATGATTGCGCATAAAATGTTATGGAGAACGATTTCTGTAGTGCTGCACCCAGAGAATGTCCTAAAGAATTCTTTTCTCTGTAGTTTGAAAACGCTTATATACATTTCTCTATATTTCCATAGGTTTTGGGGAACTACATTGGCTCCACACGGTCATTCACTATTGTGCCGGGCCTAGCCATACACTGGCCGAAAGATGCAGGACCCCCTCTCGATATACCAAAATGTGGATTTACCGGCGATGCGCCGACTTGTAATCCCTTCAGTGAGTTTAGATTGAGATATGTTACACATCGATGCCGTCAGAAGTCCGCATATTCTGAACCCAATGGATTATGACATTCATGTTATTTTCCTGATAATTATTTAAACTCTAGTCAAGTTTACAGAGATATTAGCATGCACGATTGGTCCATTTTATGGCCAACAGTATTAAATTACCTACTGAGCCCAACACGAACTAGTGTGAAAGGTCTGATTTAATGCGATTTAATCTGATTGTTATCTAACTTGGTGTGCACGACTGAACTCGTCTGATTTATTTTGAACACAGGTGACATCTATTTAATATCGGAAAGCCCGGGGAAACGTTTATTTCTATTTTGCGAATCCATGGTTTGAAGAATGTTCTGTCGTGAGCGCATGTGGTCGGAATGAAAAGTAATCTAAGGGCCAACAATTTCCTCACGAACTCGTCTTGATCAAATGTCAAATGTCTTCTATTTAGAACACGATTTCGTGATGCTCTATAAATATTTCACAGACATATTCGCGGAATTTCCCAGCATGACTTCAGAACTCAAATTTTAATTGTTATTCGAATAAAATGCTCATTCTCCGTCTTCAAAGCAATACAACCAACACATGCGACTTTAGGCCGCTAAAAACATCACTGAGCCAGGTCTTTCAGTTCCTATCTTGAATGACTATCTACAGTTCAGGGAAATCCGGCTGTATAAAATGGAGGTACAAAAGGTTGTGTTTTCTCACTATATTTTAATTTCTTCTCAACCAATGCTTCAAAAATTCAAGTGCATTATTATAAATCTATCTATTGTTCCATGACCTAAACTCAATTTGCCATTTGGAAAAAAAACAAAAAAACAGTCAGTGTTGTTTCATTAGCGTGACAAATGTTTGGCTTATTATTATGCAAATTAGGGGTTACGTCCAATTAATCGAGGCACCTTCTCGATGCCTTCGAGATAGATCGAGAAATTTCTCGACTGAAACCGGGAGGCAGAACCGTCTCCCGGTTTGCTCCCGGTTCTATCTCGATCCAATCGTCCCGGTTTTCGAGATGGATACGAAATTGATCAGTAATCTCGAAGTCGACACGGGTTTCTATATGCCCGTGTTTGTTGCCGTTAACTTTGGCGAAACTTGGCTTTTCAAGCGAACAAAATGTTGTGCAAGTACCATATTATGGGGGCGCTTGTAGGATACGCATACTGTGGCCCGAAATAGAATCCCGACAATGGATTTGTTTTTTGAACTGATTTTTCATGTTATTCTTTTATCGTGTAATCGGTATATCCTATATCCTGATTTTTCCTGAATCCAACGGCAAGAAAACGTTTCATTTATCTAAATAAATTATAAATATATAATTTAACGATTTTCTCTCACATCAATCATTGATTGTATATTGCACTAGTTTCCCAGGCGGAATAAATGACACATAAACTGGATTGCTCTGAATAATAATGCTGTGGAAGCGTGCGTTAATTATTGTTCTATATAATTATTTTGAACCAGACATGGATCGTTTCAACCGATAAATGAAAGTTATGTTAAGTGTTTGGCCGATGTATTAATGCAGAATCCATTTTCTGACATAAACTTGCTTGAAAGAGGCGGAAATACGGACAATCGGAAATAGAGGTGTTGATAATTCACACTACAGGCGGTCTGCGAAAAGCCGTCGGCTAGAAACAACAGCGAAGAGAGGGTTTAGAGAGGGGTTAATTTCTTTGAAAGAAAAAGCGGAAAACCACTGTTAGCTGGGATTGACAATATATTTCCTTTCTTTTATGCATTGCTAATTACATGTATCTATCAAATTAACCGAATAATGATTGTAATTATCGCTCATTTCAGAGGGCAATCACGCTTTAAACCAGCGGTCACATACATTTCACTGTCAACGATACCGCATGTTGTCCACGCGAAAGGCTGAAAGCTCAAAATCTTCAATCGAGGTTTATGTTTATATTTTCCGGTTTCCCGTGAATCTTCCTGTGGTCTTCAAAGCCAATGCATTTTTTAAATACCGGGGAAACTTCTTATTCTATTTATTCTAGACTTGCAATTCAATTACATCGCACATAAGGGAAGTGATTAAACACTTCCGATTCCTGGACATATCTCATACAGTGAATCAATTTCTAAAAATAGATTCGAAATAAGATGCGCTGATAATAATGAGACAGATTATATAATGTTTCTTTCTTTCCATGCATTATTTCCATAAAATAATATTAAATTATTCACGTTCAATCTAATTCAATGCTCCGTGTTTTAGTGCATATGTGCTAGCCGAGATTAATGTCACGGCCGCTGAGAAGTAGATATATAATAAACATACGCTCTCCAAATGGTTAAATTCTCATTTTAAGGCATCTCGATTCCATTCTCGAAGCAAGTCGAGTTCTTTCAAGGGGGGTCGAGATGGTCTTGTGCTTCGAGAGAAAACCGGGAGCAAACCGGGACAAGAATCGATAGAGATAAACCGGGACCCTTCGAGAAGAGATATTCATCAGTATTACTCGGTTATCGAGAAACCGTCTAGATCGATTGGACGTGACCCTTAGATATCTGACAAATTATTTTTTTAATAACCATTTGATGGAGATGTATATACTTGTATGAGCCTCAATAGGATTTTCTATGTGAATTGATTTATTGAGCAAAACCTTTGTACCTCCATTTTAGAGAGCGAGTCGCCCTTACCTGATCTGTGACATCTCGTACCTTTTCGGTTTGAATAATCTCCCCTATCCAGTGAGTAAAGAAAAATGGCGGAAAATTAGTATAGTATTTGACTAGATATATGAAGATGGAGGAAAATTGATGATCAGACAAATATACCGTTTTGTTTTGCAGACTTCCCAGAATATGGTATCATTGCAATAACATTCAGCGGACTAATAGTTGTCATCACCGTATCTGGTCTATTCATCTATAGGTATGTGTCAATCTGAAAACATTCGGGATTGAAACATTGGGGATCCCTTTAATACAACGCTAAAAAAAGGTAACCTTATCTGCCTTGTGTGATTTGATGTGTACCGCAGCCGATGGTGTGACGTCATTTCGTCGCCCCAACTTTTGTATTCACCACTTTTAAGTGTTGGATACAACAGCTTAAAATGTTGCATTTAATAATTATATGTTATAAATACAACACTTTCTAAATGCTTTTCCTCCTCCAACATTCTAGATGTTAAATCTAACATTAGCGTGTTAAGAGTGCAGCAGTTAGCGTTTTGGTCGGGCTATAATCATGCGTTTTAGAATGGATCATTCAGGACTGACTCATAAACATTTTGTGAACAATGAGTCAGCCCCGACGTGTATTCCATGTCATGGGAAACTCACATTCATACATATTTTGATCAACTGTATTCATTTTGTTGTTGTAAGGAATTCTTCCTATCGAGAAAGTAGATTGGAAGAGAAGATTAGTCGTGTGAGAAAGGATTCGATTTTAAATACTTGAGAGTAATCGGTCTGTTAATAAATTTTAATGTATGTCAGTTATTTAAAGTGTTTTGTCTATCATTTTAGATTGTTGATATACTGTATTTTATTTGATCGTCGCTATATAGATGAATTATTGCTGAGCGCGACGTTCATTCTAATTTTCTCTCTCTGTCAATCACATATACGTTTCGACAAAGCAGCATGATACCCGTACAATATCAAATTCCAACCAGTCTCGCTATCTGGCCTGTACGATTTGGGGTATACCACAGAAGGGGAGGGAGGTGGGGAATAGGCTAATTTCGAAATATTTCATTTCTCCATTTTCGTTAACCGTCACAGTGACATCATTTTCGAAGAATGTATTTTTCGATTGGTTTTCTAAAATGTTTATTTATGCAAGTATCTTTGCAAAACTCTGCATGGTAATATAATAAACAGATATGTCTGATGTGAATTAAAGCAGAATTAGCGCGCAATCTGGTTCTCAGAAAAGCAAATACTTTGATGGAAAAGATGAAAACATAACTTTTCTAGTAACCCGACACGGTGGCTCCACATAAGCCAATGGTTTTCACTTCTCCTTTACTTTGAGAAAAAAATCACATCCCTCCCCAAGACTAGGTAGGGTTAATGATTAAAGCAGGTGCCCTTAAACACAGTTATCCAATGGTCAAACACGATTCCAACATTGCTTATAATTTTATCGAAATGTGAGAAATAAGGAAATAAACATGAAAAATATAAGAAAATTTAATAAGAATACTGATGAAAAAAATAATAGATAGAATAAGCAACACAAGTGTTAGTGGCAAAGTAGGTTCACAAATAAATAATAAGTAAGTTTTTAATCTCGGCCGTGTATGAGATTGGATGTCTTGTCCCAGGCGGTAGTCGTGGAACGTATGATTGCTAGATAATTAGCTGTGTATGAATGTGCCCGGTCCATTGGAAGATTAGCTTGTATTTTATAAACGTGCTTTATTATTTATTGGGGACCCGGAGCGAAAAGAGGCGAGTTTAATCCGGGGAATTCTCGACAACGCTCGTGCATCGAAACGGAGAAGAATAGAGAGCATAAACTTTTTTACGTTGTAGCTTTTCAAATTAGGCAAATTTTGAGCCTTTGCATAACTTCCAAGTAGAGGATTACGAGAAAGCTCAAAATACCGGCCAGGTGGTGATAATTTTTTTTTAAAAATATTTGCTTCTTTGCGGATAAAAGTGGAAAATTTCTGCGAATAAAAGTGAAAAAACCTCATTTATTTCACCTAGATAATTATTTGCCAATTTTACATGCAGATTTTGTAAATAAAAACAAAATAGAAAAATGCCTTCTTGGAAAACGGCGTCACGGTGACGTAATCGGTGCGGCGATCTTGGTAATGTTTCTAGAGCTTTACCAAAGGTTAGTTTCAGTTCCCTAGTCCGAGAGATAGTGAAAGTGTTAGGGAAGGATAGCCGAATCGGATCTCGCAGGCTACGGTACACCTCAACTCGTCCAGGTCATATGTAATAGGGTTAACGCTGACTGGACTAACTTTCCTGGTCATTGCTGGTTTTATGCTGGCGTTAAACGAGGACTTTTAACTACCCACCAATTACCTCAGACCTAAGAAATCAATTATATGATTGCTGCTGGTAATGCGACCATTTTCGTCTAGGATATTTCGTCTGTAGACATACAGATACGTGCAATCTACATCTACCGCTTTCAAATAAATTAATTATTTCTAAAAATGGTAAATTACAGGAAAATGAAACTGGAAGCCGATTTAGAGAGTAACTGGTGGCGGATTAAATGGGACGATATAAGCCAGCGTAATAAGAGTATTGCACGAAGTTTTCTCTCCACATCAAAGGTAAGTACAATGCCAAGATTCTGCCCGCCAGGTGTATTAAATATATAGGTAAATAATCACAGTGACACGATGATATTATTCCGCACGCCAGACGGTTGATTATCAGAACACTTTCATCCTGGTGCGCTGGCAGTTTATTATTTTTTTTTTCAGACCGGATAGGTAATTACCCCCACAGATATATGACGCCTTGGGTGGAAATGATAATTAATTCTGACAACATCAAAGCATCTTCTCACACCGAGTCACGGTCGCACTTTGGCATAGCCTTGGATTCATAGCCCACCAGTTGTCTTAATGGAACTCATAGATAGAAACCTCATTGACCTCGAATTCATTGGAAATTCGAAATGTTTTACAGAAGTTGAATTTTGATTGGTTGTCCTACATATCTGGCGGAACCTACTATCATATTAGGAGGACTGACTTAGCTTCTAGTGAAAGGCGTCTGTAGGTTCTCGGATTTTGACGACTAGATGGTCTGATATATCAAGGCTAGCTCAAGCGTGAACTTAGCTCGGTGAAGGAATATGCATAAGAAGTAGATTCCACTGTAGGAGAAAATACACACAGGTCTGCATTGAGTAGTAAACATAATGAGAATATCATAAGAATTTTGTACCATGTATGCCAAATAGGACAGGATATTCAGGACGAGAATGCTGCCAATTGACATAAAACAGCAGTGCAAGGTTACAAATTAGAACGATATGCAAGAGGTGGGAAAAACTGACGAGGTCTGGCGAATGAAGAGCATCCATATGACTCTACAGGAATGCTTCTCTCCGCACCCCACATTCAGACCGAAGAATACGGTGGATTCTCTGACGTCGCCTTAGTATCACAGCCGCGCTTTTATTGCAGCTGTTCGTGTGGAGACAACTCTCGCTATCATGGATTAATTGTTCACACATATTGTGTCGTACTTATTAAGAAAATGCTTATTCTATAAATTGGTTGCGACACTTTGGCTACCCGTTTTAGATGTCGCGTTGCGCTCAGAACTTTAAGGCTAGACCAATGACTGGGTGAAGTATCATGTCTGCGTACTGCATGGTGACAGCACTATAGCAAGGCGGCATTAGGACTGCTCTGTCGCGTGTAGGCGTAGTGTCGTGATATGACTAGAAAATTGCTAAAAGCGACGTTAAGAGAATAGAGGACGTTATGGGGCGTATGGGTCTGTAACATTGTGATTTGTCCAACAGGCTGAATTTCATTACAAACGAGCACAGCTACCTCAAAATAGGATATACACCAGGAAAAGATTGACATCTGGGATAACGCAGCCATTTATGCGTATTATATTACTGGTAGTTCGATATAGGGATAGGAATGTCCAAAAAGTAAGCATTTTAAGGGAAATGTTCATGAGATTGAACATTATGCTTCTGGTTCCTCCCAAAATTCATGCCTATTCACTTGCAACAAAAACGCAAACTTGTGAATGCCTTTTAGATAAATCTCGAAGAATATTACCCATTCCATCATGATTTCCCAACCACAGTCCCTCCTGAACCAAAAGCCGGAATGTTCAATTTAGCTGTTATATAGCTACTATTTTCTAAAAAACAATCTTGGAGACGCCCTGTTTCATTATCTATTCAAGAAGAACTATGCGTGTTTAGTTGAAAAGAGAGCAAATTTGACATGAAGAAGTTTGATTCAACAAACTTCAAGCAACAAAAATCCAATCTTCCTATGTATTCAGTGATATAGCAATTGGTGATACATATACATATTTAATTTATTATCATCTCTTGATCTGACGAATAAACACTGAACTGAAAAACATCCACCTCTAGGAATGAACCTAATCCATTTCTCTATAAATGAACGCCATCCATTTCTCGGTGAATTAAAATCATTCACTCTCATTAAATGCCACTCTGCCTTACATATACTAGATGCCGTAACGACAAGAATCTTTGTTTGATTTGCAGACGGACGCAGATAGCTCAACTGTTTCTGCACTCGAGGCACTTCAGGTTTTTGCGCAAGTTGGCTTCTACAAGGTAAAAATTAAGCACTGCATGTTCTGAGTGTCTTATTCTGGTTGCTTAAAAAAACGGAAAAATAATTCCAAATCCTCATTTCTTTGACCCCCACTCAGGAACGCATTGCCCCAACTTGGATTGTTTGATTAAGCTGTCATATTGTTTGATTAAGCTGTCATATTAACTAAAGTGTATATATTTCTATTCCAGGGAAACTGTGTTGCCATCAAAAAGCTGATTCTGAAATCAATATCTGTCAACAGGGGTTTGAAGATGGAATTCAAACAGGTACGATCGAGAATAAAAAAATTTTTAAATCCATTTGCGAGTGAAAAATCGTATTTCTATTCCAACACTTCACTTTAGGTGAAACAGATGAAAATGCGCACATCTTCCTTCAGTAATGAGTTCCTTTTACATGTTATATACCGGTGGTGAACAACGAATGGTATCAACGTTCGTCTTTGGCGATTAGCAACGAACGAGTGATGTTAAATATACGAATTTCTTGCGTTTCATAAAACAGAAACGAAAATCACACGAAATAGATAGACACGGTTCGTAAGGAATTACAACGCACAACGTTAGCCTATTTTAAAGCACACACCAAGAATCTAGCGATTCGTGATATGTGTTGTATCTCAGGTACTCTTTTATTGTACCTGTTCATGTGGCAACTTGGATGACATGACCACACGACCCCTAGCACCGGCATAAGCTGTATTAGATACAAATCTAGATAGCAATGATGGAAATGCTCTGACAACTCGTATATTGGTAATTGGTGAGCTATGTCGCTGTGACAACTCGTACACTGAAGATTGGTGAGCTGCATCGTCGTCAGTTGAAAATGACGGCATTTAACACAAAAGACTAGTCTGTAAGGCCCGATGTCGACCTAGCATCAACTTCCCACAATGCCAGCTGGAATGAATTCAAATGCGGGATTTGCGATCTTTTGTTGTGAGCGAGGAGATGATTATACATGTTTGGGCAGGAATTGTTATCCATTGATACCGATCAAACATCTGTTGATCCGGTTGATTAGAATAAATTTTTCAACTATTTCTTTGATATGTCATTGACGGTTTAAGTCCCTCAGGTGTACTGGTATTAGGAGGGGATTAATGGTGTTCCATAGCTCACTGTTTACGGATTTCGCTTGAACCGGGAATATGAGCCGCTTGAAATTCACGTATATACAGTAATGAGGACTCATCTCAACTAGGCTAATTAAATTTTATAAATAATACATTCGTTTCATGAACCAGGGAATGAGTTCCTCTAGGTGATAACAATTTTCTAATTGGAATATCATAATTGTCTTCGGCCTCGGAAACTATTTGTTTCCTCTGGAGCATACAAACATCGTATCCCCATTCTTGGAATCACATGCTTGTATGTTATTTGCTACTGGTGAACGAGAGTGAACATTGTGTCGAAAACAAGATTACCGTAAAAATGAAAGGGTTGTAGTGGAGGTAATTCATTGGCTGTTAATAGCTTAGTTAACGAGAGAATGCACTACAGTAACTGGAGGAAGGACAGATTGTTGTGGCACAGTTAAATAAAAGGTATGCAGTACTATAAAATGCCTCCCAACTGACCGAAATATTCGGGAAAAGAAGTAATGATATAACATTTGCAAACAATATATATTCAGAAATGTTGGAATATTCTGTGGAAGAATTTGGGTGGCAGGCACTGTTTTCCAAAAATGTTGGAATATTCTTTGGAAGAATTTGGGATCAAATGGTGATAGACACTATATATATTCGCAAATGTTAGAATATTATGCAAAAGATGCAAGGATCAAAATGTGGTAGGCACTGTTCATTCAGAAACGATGGATTATTCTGGAAAAGAATTAGGGATCAAATGGTGACAGACACCATATATTCCCAAATTTTAGAATATTTCAGAGAAGTGGTAAGTGTCACATGGTGGTAGACAATGTTTATTATTTAAGGATAGCTGTCCCCTTAGAGGGTCAAAATTGGTCATTTTTTTATTTCTTCATTCAAATGTTCACTATTTCCTCTAACATTTGGTGAAAAAATGAAGTCAACATTATAAATAGAAGTGCTTCAATATTAGGATAAAAAATTTACTTTCCGAGGCACTGGAACAATTAAACCGATTGCCTTAGCTTGGGCTTGGCTACTATTATTTTTGTCTGTTAAATTTCCCTTTCCAAAACTCATTTCCGCAGTATTATGGTAAGATAATTATCTATTAGTCCTACTTATTTACATTGATCAAAACCATGCAAACATCCGTATTTTTGTTTCTAATTATAACAGTGACACTTCAATCAGACACCCGCTGTGAAGTGAACAATTCTCAGCTGAACAAGTTTTATCAAGTTTTTTAAGTTTAAATTGGACTTTAAACCGCCTTGATGAAAAAAACTTAGTGTAATAGTTATCCAGAATAAACAGGAATTCAATTAGGTCCCATTGGACAGATTAAACATGTATTTGACAATATAATTCAAGCAAAAAATTTGGATTAATTAATCAGATGTATAGCTGGACATATTTTGCCCGATTTCTAGCCTTTCATTTTTGTACAAAATCCGAGTTTAAACGTTTATTTCCCGAAAAGTATCCATGCTACGCTTTTGAAATTTGGCATGCTTGTTACTTATAAGGTGATATAGTAAACGGTATCTCACTTTTTGTGAGTTCGGATTAGTTTTTTAATTATTCAACTTTTAAGACAAACGACCGTAAAATAGTAGGGTTTTTTCAATTTATTTTAGTAAAATAGCTGTAAAAACAAAACCAGGCAAAAAATAAAAAAAAATAAGATACGGTTTACTAGTTCGGATTGTCTCCTATCAAGGTATACCATCAAAGTTGAAACAAGACCAACAGTTTTCATGAAATTTCAATTGAAAAATGGACGCTATTGTTTCCATTTTAATTTTTTAAAATTGGAATATTTTCTACACAGTAGCAGCGCCGGTTATACAAATCATATAGTTGGAATTCCCGATGTACGCTTTCATAAAATATATAGTTTATTATGGTTATCTTATTGTATATTTATTGATGCAGACGACAAATTGTCACGGGGGTGCAAAAACTGCCTCTAAGGGGACAGCTATCGTTAATGTTGAAATATTCTGAGAAAGAACTATGGATCAAATGTTGGCGGACACTGTTGATTTTAGAATATTCTGAAAAAGAAGTAGGGATCAATTGGTGGCGGAGAATGTATATTCAGAAATGTTCACTTGTTCATATCTGATTTCAGACGTGAGCCGTAACAGCCACGCGGCCATCAAACCAATATGTACGTGGTAGACGACTGTAGTACACCATATATTGGTATTATTTTTCGGCGACAGGCATTAATTATGCAGCAATGCTAGATATATTAATTCCTTTTCGTCTTTGACGTTCTATATACAGCAGCAACAATAAGCCACAAGGATTAGACAGATTCACAATGAAATCTCATCTGGAAATTCAAGATTTGCTGTTCATGAATATAAATCAAAGGTTGCTCATCTGATTTTCAGAACCAACTGGCCAAAGTATATATTATGAGGTTCTGCCATTTCTTTGTGAGATACCTTTGTCGCTACTAAAGCTTATAGATTGAAATATGTGTGGCAGCTCACACAGATCGCGTCGTGATTAATAGTTTCTCTTTTCAATGACGAATTCTCATAATGTGTATCGATAAATTGTTTGCTATGTTCTCCGCAATAACATTCTTTCAAGACACCGTATTAAAACCGAAAGAGGGCGATTCGCATTCTTTGAATGCCAATGTGGACCATAACAGTGAACATTTATTTACTTATATGGATATTCTCTTGAATGGCATTTTAGAAGTTGACGAAACTAAACAAGATTATTCGTTATGGGTGAAAACTTCTCTAGTCGGAAATCTATGTTTAACAGCAAACGCATGAATTATATATTAATGTGAGAGAATAATGAGAGTTATAGGAAAATAATTATCGAGAAAAATGTTACAACGAAGAATTATTGAGTAACTGTGGCAAATGACTTATTTACGTGACCACAAAGTGGATAACCCTACCTGGCTTGGGTGCTTTGAGGACCATTTATATTTTAATTACAGCCTGAGCTAGGGGTCTGACACTTTCCGCAATCTCGGGATCAAGCTTTCCCAGAATATTTTAAAATCCCAAGATGGCTGTTTCGTGACATGGAAGGGACATCATGTTCTGAAATTGCGATTTTTGGTCGATTTTTTTCGAATATTATGTCAGATAATTTTTTTATTGCGGAGAACATAACAAACAAAATCGAGGAATCTGACAGAAGAGTCGGCCCAAATTTTTGTTTAACTCTACCAGGCCTGGGGACCATGACGACTGCCTTCTAAATTTTCTACCCTATGACGGCCGCCTTCTAAGTTTTCCACCCTATCTCCCGAAAGACAAAAACTTGAGAGGTCATTTTGAGCCTATTTGCATGACCGCTCGAGGAGAGGATCATGGGTAAATTCAAAATGTCGTCCATGTTGGGTATCAAAAGGGTGCTGTTTTCGCCATTTTTTCTCAAAATTCTTGTTTTTCTGCAAGGAAAAGCGGGCAAAATTTATTTTATTTCACATCTGATTATTATTTACTAGAAAATTTGCGAGGAAAACACATGAATAAAAAAATCGCAAAAACTTTTATTTAAAAAAAAAGACAGAAAAACGTCACGAAAATGTCGGCCATCTCAGCCACCTAGCAGGTCTCAAATCGCCCAGGACAAATAAGTTTAATTTGACACCACTGCGACGTCATCAAGGCAGCGATTATTGGTAATCAAGATTTTCTGATAGAGCTTCGTCCCAAGATTTATTGGAGTAAAGAGACCTAGCCCTAGGACTAAAAAAAAAAATTAGGGGGTTCGGATGTGAAATGACCCCGCATCAGGACTGGGTAAGCCAGGTATGGCGAATAACGGCAGCTTATCTCAAAACAAGACACGTCAGTTTCTGAACAGTAAGCCCCTTCAGCCAGTACGAATACATTTAGTTTCACTTGACAAATTGTAACTATCATCTCTACCTATGTTCAGTTCAATGCGGTCTCTGCCTGCTACTTTAGGGCACCATTCAATTTCTGCCCAGTAACAGTGTCTCAAAAGCTAAGAATAACTCTTCAGTCATAACTCCGGAACTGCTGAATTACTGAACCTTTAAGCCGCTTTTAGTTCCGCGTCGTAGCTAAACTGGTAACGATTGCCTGTGTAACTATTGACGGTTCATGTCATCGTTGTCGGTTTTTCACTCTGATAAGTGTTATCCTTCACGAGTCTTATCCCTATCTGACCAGCGCGATTTGGAACCTATCCAGTTCTGGGGAGCCATTTCGGCCCATCTAGATATTGTTCTTACCCCTTGAGCTGGGGAACCGAAACATTCCACACTATATCTTTAGATCAAGCTTTACTGGAAAATGTAACAAATTCCAAAAATGGCCGCCATCGTCGCAGAAAAGCAGGAATTTTGAAGAAAATGGCGAAAGCATCACATTTCTGGTACCTCACAGAAGCACCATTTTAAATTTTCCCATGATCCTCTGCTGATGGGGCTATGCAAACAGGCTAAAAATTACCCCGATATGATAAAATGCACAGACGCGGAGTGTCAGCTGTCAAGTTTTTGTAGTTCCGGATATAGTGTAGAAAATTTGGTAGGGTTATATCAACATAGTTCCATATTTTCTCAATACCTTATTTCACTACCATGTTACCAGAATATTTGTTTTACTTTCAGATGAGAGATCTTGGTCACCCAAATTTAGCCAAATTTGTTGGTATCTGCATCGACTCCCCGAATATATCCATTATGACGGAATATTGTCAGAAAGGCAGTTTGCAGGTTTGTCCGCAAAAATTCCCCAAAGAAAGATATAGTGTTCTGGAGCAAGCACAGCAATACACTGGAAGGCGGAACGTTTATATTGAATTACAACACATATAAGGGAAGTGGGAAGAGGTGCCGACATACTGACTGCGTCACATGACTTCACAGAAGTACCACCTCCTTCATGTCTGAATATAGAAAAATAAGAGAAATTTTGGACGACACATGTGATGCTGCCCAGATTACTCATTTCCCTTTCGTGTGATCAATTAGTATTAACTACATTGAGTTGGCACCACAACATCGTACTTGCTAATAATGGAATGGCGGTTCAATTAAACACGACGTAAATATGTCATCTGGTCTGGCATCACGATTACCAAATATAACACACGACTGGCACATTTACATTCTGCCCAGTCAATAAGCTATGTTTCTCTGGTCATTACCCCTTTTGTGGATTCACATTATAAAGTAATGCACTTGGATATCATATTTGTACTGTTACTAAATCCAGTCATTTTCAGGATATTCTGGGAAATTCCTCTATTCAACTGGACTGGGAATTTAAGTTGTCACTCCTCAACGATATTGCGCAGGTAAACTTCAGTTATAATGACACTTTTCCTTATTTCTGTCATAGTCAATTGATAATGGTTATCTCTGCTGTCCAGTTCAAGAACAGTTAATGTCGATTTCGTCTGTAAACGGTGACGATTGGCAAGGGAGATATTTATTTTAAATTCATCCTAAACTTATGTCGAAGAAAAGAGATAGAGCTGGTCGGTGGCATTCTGCATTGAATCGATAGATTGAGTTCCGCCGTCAAAGCAGGAAACGGTTTATCGGTGGCATTTTGAATTTACGGCAATTTACGCTCGTTAAAATATCGGCCTTTACATGTAGATTAGTCTATGTTAACAAACAACGGTAGTGCAAACGACGACTATCAAAAAGCGGAGAATCCTGTATGGATTTAGACACAATTTAAAAACAAAAGGGCAGACGTCACCTTCCGTAGTATTGAAAAGAAGGGGAGCAACCAGCCTAGCATATAATTCTGGTGTTTTAGGATCTCAGGGAAAGGGCTACAGAGACGGCTCCTCCCAAGTCAATGAATTTCCTGACCGAAAGATAAAGAAGGATAACGGCAACAATGCGTCGAATAAAAGCATCAGTAGAAGGCAGTAAAATACATTGAAACAAATGCGAGAAAAGTCAATATGCACCGCCATGGCTGGGATAGATTATATTTGATTTGAAACATATAATTTGTGGTGTATCGCAAGTTGGCAGGAACAGGATGGCCTTGAAAGAGAATGGAAGGCGTGTAAGGGGTGTATTTTAGTTAACCTGAAACAAAAACACACATCTCACATTAAATATGTGTTCCAGATCGGTCCCATATTCTATTTAACCCTATCTGGTCTCGGAGATTGAGATATAAGGGCGGGTGATCCTCCCCTAGATATGTTCCTTATTCATGAGTCTATGCAACTTAATCTTCCCTCACTTGGTTGTCAGGAAATAATGAACAAATACCATGGTGGGTGCTCTAATGCCATTAATGCCAACTGAAAAGCAACGCAGCAAATTATAAAGTAATACATTCCAATACTACAATACTGCCGGGTGCTTTTACGCATAAGAGGGTCAAATATTTGGAAAAAAGATTATATTAGTTGGACTCACATGTCGGAATGGGGATTTATCTAGTGATCACGGCTCACTAATATGTATTTTCCGTTATTAAGTTTCTTTCGAATGTAACTCCAGATAACACATTCAACACAATTTGCTATTTTTCACCTTTGCTTTATGACAGGGTATGGTTTATCTGCACCAAAGCAGTCTTGGCATTCACGGTTATCTATCCAGTTCCAACTGTGTCATCGATAACCGGTTCGTTCTCAAGCTGACCGACTATGGTTTACTGTCTCTCAGGGAATGGTCTGGTGATGACCGGGCGAATTCAGATGGACGTAAGTTGTAAACAGATACTACTGTCTTTGCTCCGAAAATATGTTATTCCAGTGTTCCTCAGTGTGCATTATTAGCAGCAGGGAAACCGTTTCTCTGTTCAATTTGAATACTCAACTCAGAAAAACACAGATTTACACTGAATTGAAACTCTCTGACTGGCTGGATATCTTCCATATCGCACGCCAATGAAAATCTGGAATGTCTCTAAAAAAATTGCCAATCAAGAGCTTTAAAACACGGAAAGATCTCGTGATGCGCTGTTGTTCCTATAAAATCTCAATGGAAACAACCTGATTCCTCAACGTCCATTAGCTACATGAAAAAAAACATAATTTAGAGAAAAAAAAAATTCTTTTTGAACTTTATTTTATCAGTAACCATTGTATTGTATATTATGTTATTTGAGAGAAATCGGCTTGTTGTATAAGTTTTAATGTGGGTATGTTTTAATGTGTTGGATTACTAAGTTATTAACTTGAAAACTTAGAATTTTGTTTGATCGTCGCTATATAGCTGAAATATTGCTGAACGCGACGTTAAACCTTAATTCTCTCACTCTCTCCTGTTTTAACATAACACATACGCAAAATTTAAAACAGAGAACATTTGATGCATATTGTGACCCTCAAGGCCTTGATTCAGAAGAAATTAAAGTGATTTAAATTTTACGTTTATCGGTTAATTTTCAGCCCCTTTTCTTTAATTATGCTACTCGCGGGATATCCTCTTACATAATACAAGGGTGACATACTAGCAACTGAGTGAGATTGAGGATTTGTTTGCTACAACAAGATGGAGAGCAGCTTACTAATGATGCTTTTGAGGCGGGCGAGGGTTTCGTTGTAATATATATTACTGTCACTATATAGGGAAACCATGACGGGGAAGAGATAAGAATCGTCGTCCCTCCCCCTTCCCCTATCCGATTAGAGAAGCGGTACTCCCACGAAAACTGTTCTGGTTGGGGTCCCTTCAGTTCATCTCCAACCCATCATTCCAGAGCCTTTATGGCGGTACTCTATCATAGATCTCGCTTGAGATTGTATCAGAATTGACTACTCGTTTGGTATGTCAGTAAGGAACGGTCTCCATTTATCGTTTTTCCTTCATTCGCGAATTTTCTTTGGTTTTCTCGAAGAAATCCCGACCCTATCGGGAATTCATCGAGAGAATGTCGAGAAAATAAAATGGAAAAACCCAAATCGTTTTCAAAATTCTCGATTGATTTTCTCGATATCGGTTTTTATTCGTTCTTTTTGACCCATCGAGAATCAATCGTTTTTTTTCGATCGAGAGAATGTCGAGAAATTTTGATCGAGAAAGCGTCGAGCATATCGCGAAACCATCGAGAGGCGAATGAATACAATGACGTCATTATCAGACTAACACCTGTGTACGCCGCTGTGCGTGATTGCGCTATAAAATATAGGTCAGAATAAAACTGAACTATTGCCGGCGCTTTAGAATGAAAAACTAACGTATTTTGTCCGTTGTTATTTTTAAGAACTAAGTAGGAGATGAATATAGTTAGTATTGGTTAGTGTTAGTTTGCCAAATTATTCAACGTAAGCAGATCAGTTCGGATTAGCTTGAAGTTGAACATCCGACTTCCCCGTACGACCCATAGCAGTATTTACGGTAATACGTTAATTTAAACCACATGTTATCGCTGACAGTTTATCTTTTATATTTATAGGAAATGATCAGCAATGAAATCATTTTTACGTATGTAAGTTACAACAGTATGTCTTGTAGAAAGGACAAAGAGAGTTGAGTCTACAGTGGAAGTTCAATTTTGCCAACAATAAATGATTACTATCCGGACTTTTTGATCTTCCGCGAAAGAATAATGCGTACTTCATACACATCATGAGGAATACACACATACCGTTACATGATATTTGACGACTGAATGACTGGTCTATGGTTCAACGAACAATTTACGGCATTTGGACAAAAATAACCAACGTCAATAACTTAAATGGTCTTATAATGTCTTATATGTCTGTATTGTATTGCTTTTAGCCCTGGGGCATAAATGTGCAAATAAATTCTATCTATCTAAATGAAAACATTCTGAGTAAATTGTGTGATTTAAAAAAAATCTATTTCTTGAATGAACATATATGGTGTTATATAACACGAAAGCACCTTCTGTGTTACCGATGAAAGGCTATTTCATAATCTTTCTTTTTCATGAGTATACAATATGAATTCAATGTGTAGTGGGCTATATTTCTAGATTTTTTCAAATACTGGTATTAAGAAAAAAATACCACTCTACCTGGGGATGGACAATGTAAATCCCTGAAAGCTCGTAAATACAGTCAGAATATACTTGTACAAAATTGTTTCCGTCGTCATTCTTTAGTCTCCCGTAGGCATATACTTACTTGCTAATACATAGAGGGAAGCTGCATGGGTACTGGACTGACAGTTTCCGCTGTCATGTGTTGTTGTTGTCGTCTTCGTCCAAATAGCGATTTCTCTTTCTTCTCCAATCACAGTTGCCGTGTACGCTAACAATGTAAGCTGAATTGCCTGACTAACTCCTTCCTACACAACTAGTTCAAGGATTTGTCATACAAACACAATTTGGCTGTGTGAGACCAAATAATTATAAACTGTACTGTAACGTTCTCGCTAAACTGACGACTTGGCAAAGATTCCCACGGCTGAACGATGTAGCCTGGTTCCCTAGCTTAGCTGTACAGGTAAGCAATGTGATAGTAAGTTAGGGTACCAGGATAGGCGAAGTCAATAGCGGGACTACTTCCATCGGTTTTTAATCGTTTTTTTTTGTCCACTGGGAAAATTCTCGAAGGTTTCTCGACTGATTCTCGATATCGTTTTTCATTCGAAAAATTTCTCTCGAATAAAAACCGATCAAAATAACGAAAGTAAACCGACTTCGCGAATCATTCGAGTTTTCTGAAAAAAATTCTCCATTCCCTCTCACCTTTGAAAATCTCGATATCGAGAAAAAAATACAGATTTCTCGACGAAAAATCGAACGATTTTTGGAGACGGTTCCTAAAGTTTATGTCCCAGATTATTCCCCGTCATTGTAACGAATGCCATCTCTCTTAATTTATTGTTGCCAACAAATCAAACTCTCTTTCAGCTTTAGCATTATTCCGGCCGTTACAATAACGGACGGGGTTGTCCTTCACATGCTTGACTCAAATCTTGATTATGATGTGTTAAGGAAAACTGTGGGTAGCTCCAGAACGCCTCCGCGACACAGAGACGGCAATAACACAGAAAGGTGACGTTTACAGTTTCGGCATCATACTGTACGAAATCGTTACCAGACAAGAACCTTATGACGCTGAGCTGGAGACTCACGAGTTGTCAAGTAAGCATGTCCATACCCTTCTGCCCAATGCATAGGAACGGTGACGTCTACCATGAACTTTAAATCAAGATCGGTTTCGTCTCTTCTCGGCAGTCGTCGTTACACTGCAAACTAAGAGGTCGTAATAAACGGACATTTGTGCAATCCAAGTGATAAAGTGAACGTTGAGAATATTATTGGACAAAAACGTTTCCGGGATGCTTCTTGAGGATCACCACGTACTTTGATCGCAGCCCACTGAGCGTGAGAAAAGCAACGATAGACTGCTGAACCCAACGTGAGCTGGTCCACAACGACTGTGAATAAAAACTCGCTTACGGCACAAATGCTCGCTTGTAACGAAATTGTAGTTTGCAGTGGTTTGTATCTATCTCAGTGGCAACGCTGATCCATAAGCAGTGTAATTGATTGTAGTTTAAGACTGGTTGTGAATGTTATAGAGTATCTGGTATATTCCAGAGAGAAACAACAAAATTGTCGTAAATTCAAAATACCAACGGTTACCTGTGTTCTTCTCTGATAGCAGAGGCAATAACCCAGTCTAGCGTATCCTAATTTTATATATGCCAGAATTAACGGACTGGATATTTGACTGTTAACATAAGCTTGGGCTTGGTCCGAAGTACATGAAGTAGGCTACTGCAATGATCTAATAATCGGTCGAGAAAAGAAAACCGAGAACACAGACTTATCTGGTAGCTCACCGAGAGAAAATTATCACAACGGTTGGCATGGTTGGTAAAATGAACTACACTTGTTTGGATACTTTTCCCTGGAGGAAGTAGTCAGTATACTCGTAGGTTATCCCATTTCACGTAATGGAGTTTTCACTTCTATAAATCAGCCATAGATACACGAATGATGTAGATGTATCTATTTCGGAGGATTTCAAAACAATAACTGTTCTATAGATGTATATAGCTTCCCTATCTATAGGTATGGGGACGTAGTCTGAATTATCTTACGCGTTAAAGTCATCAAAATGTATGATTGACAGCAGCCTGTTTGTGAATGTCGCACATGTTATTGAGGCCATAATCCATTACATTGCTTCTCTGGTTTCAACTAAATTGTGACACTCTTGGACCAAACAAGCAAATTAAACATCAATATCAAATGACTCAAGACCGTTCAATCTCTGGCGCCCAGTTACTAAAAATCAGTCATTTGCCTAGCGGCACATTACAATGTTCTTATTCTGTAGCTCAGTGCAGTGACATACTTGGCTGATGTAAATATGATTGATGAAATGTAATTCGACTTTTTTTCAGAAAACGAAGTGACCAACTTTATATCATGACTACAAAACTATTTTCTGGTGGAAAATCAGTGTTGCTTCTAAATCAAGTTTTTCCGAATACTGTACACACGAATGAAGAATGATCGTCAAATTAGCAAGCTCTCAATTTGAAAAACCATATATCAAAAACTGGAAAACATATAAAATATTGATAAAGTATTTTAAATTCCAAACTGAGCACCTCCTTCGAAGAATAAATACGTTTTTTCCATGTAAAATTGCCGAATGCGAGATTTCAGCCATTTCATGTTCACACCTCTGTGTAGAATTCTAATATTTCACATTACATAATTAGGAATTGGGTTGTTTGATTTATTCTTTCATCACAACAAAGGTATATTATTGAAAGCGAAAAGGGAATATTAAAATGAGAATGGTAAATTCTGTCCCTGAAGTTTGCTCAGTATAATTTTCCACGACTAAAGCGTTCTGATAATGCAGTCATATTTGTTTTCTCAGCAATACTGAAGAAAATCATAGAAGGCAAAGACGTTCCTTTCCGCCCATTCTTCGATCCAGTCAGCTGTACTAAAGAGGTGCATCAACTCATACGTTCCTGCTGGGATGAAGATCCAATGAGAAGGCCTCTGTTTTCATCGATTTTGCGGTCTCTGAAATCCATGAATAGGTGTGTATACTAAATCTATAGCCACCAAAATATTCAATTACTCCAATGCTGTCAGGGAGTTTGACTGGAATTTATACACGTCAGGAAGCTATAGTTGTGATTGTGAATCGTCGAACTTTATCTATACACCATGCAAAACTGTTGTGACTGGTGACCTTGATGTGGTGAGTGATAAGGACCCGAAATTACTCCTGATGAAAGGACCTAAATATAGAGAGCCGAGAAGAATAAATCTGAAGGCTAACCAGAAGAATAGTCCTGTCTGCATTGAAACAGTATGTTATTGATTGGTCGAAGCGAGAAAAAGTTGAACCTACAGTACTCGCTGATTGGCTGGACCTCGCCAAAAGCAAGGTCGTTGAAACAATCCGCCATATTGACAAAAGTACTCATCCCCGAGCAAAACAAGTACTGAGAACCCTAAATTCGTCATTGTCCCAGCAGACAAATCTCCTAATAATATAATATTCATATGTGAATATTACTATTACCAGGTGCTGGTTAAAGATTTGAGTGTAGACCTATCATCATCAAATACGTCTACTTACTCCCAAACTTCATTTACTCTGGAAGATTTATTTAACAATCACAAAACGTTTCTCAGGGAAAGAGGTGTTTGTCTTCCAACCAATCATAACGACATACCAAAAGTATACTGGACTCCCAAAATGCATAAATCACCATAGAAAGCTAGATTCATAGTTGGTTCTAGAAGCTGCATCACCAATCTTCTTTCAACCCTATTGACGAGGGCCCTTCATGAGGTAAAAGCATTTGGGAAAGGTATTGCGCCACTATTTCTAAAAACTCTGGCGTTGAATGTATGTGGATATTAAAAAACTCAAAATGTCTTACGGAAGAACTTGATGCTACATACCGTACAGACATGTATCCACATGGGATTCCTCGACTCTCTATACTACAATCCCTCATCAGGACCTTATTGACCGTATAAGTTCATTAATAGTATCTGTGTTCAAGAAAACTGATCGTAGATATATTAATGTCAGAAGCCATAAAGCATTCTTTAGCTCTACTACATACAAGAGATATCATTCATGGAATGTTTCTTTGTTTATAGAGTTGCTTGAATTTCTCATTAAAAATATCTATGTGAAATTTGGCAACGCAATATATCAACAGCATATAGGTATTCCAATGGGTACTAACTGCGCACCCCTGTTGGCTGACCTGTATCTGTTCTCTTATGAATATGACTATATGCAGGCGCTTTCAAAAACCCGATCCATTCAAAGCCCGTTCCTTCTCATTCACCAAACGCTATATAGACGATCTTCTCGCTGTGGATAATCGCTATATAAATGACGCAGTGAAGGATATATATCCACCTTCACTGGATTTGAAGGAAACTACAGATAGCCCTACAGGCACATCATATTTAGATCTATATCTCTACAAAAATGAAGCGGGCATTCTCTCTCGTCGACTTTATGACAAAAGAGGTGATTACAATTTCGACATCGTAAACTATCCCTTTCTGGACAGTAATGTTCCAGTGGGACCTGCATGTGGCGTATACATATCTCGCCTTGTAGCATTTGCTAGATCCTGTGTTAATTGTGACGATTTCAATCAACGTCACAAAACATTGTTGCAGAAACTTATAAAACAGGGCTATTCCTCCAAGCGCCTCCACTCAAAGTTTCTCAAATTTGGCGATACATATCGCATGCTGATAGCAAAATACGAACGTAGCGTGCATGATCTATGGCGTTACGTTTCGTAACTTGTGTCTAATTCCGCTTAACCCGGGGCTAGGGACCGTATGAACCCATGTGCTTCAAGATCCTCATGGTGCTCATATGAACAGTCACAATCAAAGCGTGACTGAGATACACCATTCTCTAGATAAGGACTTTAGAACGATTATTATGGATTAAGAATACTGATCAGCGATACGGATTTTATATTTTTGGAACATCATGGTGTCTTGTCGGCATCATTGGAAACTGTTGACCGCTTCTCTCATGCAGGAAACTGGCCTATGTTTATGTATACTATGATTGTCTTTTTTGAATTTGGTGCTAATACTGTTATATGGATATGGAATAGGTCTTTGGATTATGGAATCGGATATTCTTTAATGGACGACGGCTGAATTATGAATGACGGACCAGACGCTTGTATTCTACTGGAGTATTTAAACACCGTTCATCGACCATTGAATGTCGGCCACATTCAGATCACTCAAAGCAATACGCATGTTTTGGATTACAGAGCAGTGTCTACGAAATTGGAACTCTCCTGCTTCGCAGAGATTAATTTAGTTAATACATGGAGGTTCTGGTGTGGCATGAATGCTAGTTAGAGATATCAAAATGCCTGATCCTGTATTATTGGTTTCAATTATGTCGAAACATATAATGGATATGGACCAGTGTGCATTTATCTTCCTTTATAAACTTAATTCAGCTTACTAGTTTTACAATTATGGACAACGGGGAGGTTTTTTCATCACCACTTAGGCAGTGTGGCTCTACCATAGGTCACGTGAGAAAACTATTTGGCCCTTCATAGGTGAAGCATTCCGCTGTTTTCGCCCTCTCAAAACTGGATAATAGTCTTATATTCCATGCTTACATGCTAGTTGTACTATTCAAATGAATGAATGCTCAAACCACGTGTTCAGGTTGTATAATAAAATATGTATTTCCACTTACGATGTACAATTACACAGACTATGTCAGTGTATCTTCGTTGTCATGTTAACTTTGATTAACATTTAATTCCACCTGGTATGTCTGGTAGGGGCGATTTAAGCTTCACCGTTGAATCATGCCTGTACAGAAATTGTGTTGTTATGCGCTGAAATCTACCAATGTATATATTTGGGTCAGTTTCACCAGAAATATAAATAATGTATAGAGTTGGATGATAAAATAAAGAATATATCACGGGTGTGGTATAAACTAGCTTCGTTCACTCTTACACAGAAAAACAACAAATTGTGAGGAAACAGCGAAATCCCAACTTTTCTATTATACCCTCATTTTCGACAGGGTGACCCCAATGTGATAGGCTACAAATTCACAGCGAGTTTCAGCTCTTAATTTATTTTGGTTCCGAGGCATTAGGGAAAAGGCCAGAAAAGATCAAGTTCATTTGATACAATCTCGACGTACAGTATATTTAGTGGTATCCCTTTCAGTGGTCGCGAAGGGGATAATTTGTTGGACACGTTATTGCGGCGCATGGAGAACTACGCAAATAACCTGGAACAGCTCGTGGAGGAAAGAACAAATGCCTTTTTAGAAGAGAAGAAGAAAAGTGAACAACTGCTATACCAAGTATTACCAAAGTAAGTTCAGTAAACAACTTCCAAGTGGTACTAAAGTAAGTTCAGTGAACAACTGCTGAGTAGTACCAAAGCTGTGCCAAGTATTACCAAAGTAAGTTCAAATGATCAACCGCTATACTCAGTATTACCACAGTAAGTTGGGTGAACAACTGTATTATCAAAGCAATTTCAGTCCACTGTAAGCACCCAACGAAATCTCGAGAAAAGTAAGTGTTTCCGTCTCACGTGTACACGTAATAATCTTGCGAAAAGACCAATAAGTTAAACTAACCAAATTACCTCACAATTAGATGTGAATTTTGATGTCTCCATCGCAGCAAAAGTGTATTTTGTAGTTTTTGGTCATGTGTACTTCTCTTGGTTTTATAGTCTTTGAGATTATTTCCAAAATATTTCGTTTTATGTTCGGTATCAGAATAATAATTCACACTTTAAAATTCATTTTGTGAAGATCGGTGGCTGATCAGCTGAAAAACGGGAAATCTGTTGCTCCAGAAGCCTACGACTGTTTTACCATTTACTTCAGTGACATATGCGGTTTCACGAATATATCGGCTGAAAGCACGCCAATGGAGGTAGGTCAAACCCATGAATACCTGGATACCTAGATCAATATTTGTTACGGTCATAGGCATCGGACAAACCGATGAAATATTACCTGTTGTGATCGTTCAATGTTGTGTCCTATAGATCAATTCTAATACAATGGTGAGCTAAACTTAAATATACATATTTATTCAAAAACGGTAATGAATTATTTGTTCGTGATCGTGCAGTCTAACAGACCAAGGTCAATAATAATATAATCATAACGAGAGCTTCCCACTGATCAAGTTGACTGACCCCGAGTTTTGTCTTCCAGATACACATCGGGTACTACATGCAGATAGAATTCCAGGCTTTCGGGTTGCCTGTACTGGCGGAAGCAGCGATGAATCTATCCGTGAAAGTTATCCGTGCCTGGCATATATTTTGGTCGTCTGTGCGTAACGTTCGATGATAAAATCAGATTACCATTATAGCCATTATGCCCGACATTCAATATTCAGTCGCTGTCTACACTCTTAAAACGCAAATGTTAGATTCAACATCTAGAGTGTTGGAGGAGGGAAAGCAGTTAGAAAGTGTTCTTTCATCACTTTTTAAGTATTGGGTGCAACGTATTGCATCCAACACTTAAGAAGTGGTGAACGAACACTTTCTAAATGCGTTCCCTCCTTCAATACTCTGGATGTTAAATCTAACATTTGCGTTTTAAGAGTGTACAAGAGAATTTCCACGTCAATAATCGAAACACGCTTTACGTCAAACAGTTAGCACCATTATCAAAGGGACATGCAAATAAAGGTAAAATAAATTTGTTACCTGCAAGAGGGAAATATTCCCATGGCATGAGATTGTATATCTCCTGTTGTCAAATATACTCTTTGTTTACACTGCCTTTCTTTCTCGCTATGTGAAACACTGTGCAGAAAAAATTCTGATATTACCCGTGGCTGATACTCTTGAGGCCCTAATTCCATTTTTGACACGTTTAGCTTGATACCACCGTTGCCATAAGAACCTGAAAATGTTGTCATTTGGCAAAATTGGAAATTCAAATGCAGTGAATCAAATACAGTGAAGAGAGAGAGAGAATTAAGGTTTAACGTCGTGCTCAGCAATATGTCAGCGATATAGCGACGATCAAACAAAATTCTAAGTATTCAAGTTAATAACATACACACATTAAAACTTATACAACAAACCGATTCTCTCAAGATACGGTCTTCTTTCACCCGACTAAAAAAGATCTTCTAAAGTAGCTGCGCTCGATAAAAAGAATCTCTTACAATCTTAAATTCTATACAGTGGATAAGAATATGTTTCACTGTGAGATCTTCGTGGCATGGAATACACCTTGGGACTGCCTCTGTGCGTGAGTTAATCATGTATGGCCGAATCTCAAATCAATAGTGTTCTCATAGTGTTGCAGTATGGCTGTGAAAGCAGCAGAACGGAAATGTGGGAAGCTTGAATCAGGAAGATATACGATTTTTCATAATCATAAATTCCCATTATTACCAAATGGAAACATAGGAAATTAAAAAAAAAGAATCGATGTATTGTATTGATAATTGCTTTGGAATTTATACCCCATAATAATCCGTTCACAATCAACTGTCATAATAGCATACATACAAGTGTTTGGTGAGATAACCATCTTTGAATATTTTCTGAAATAGTTCTGTTGCGTTCATTGGAATCGTCGCAGTTTTCACATGATCTAGCAAACTCTACAAAGCGAAATATTTATACACCCTACTTGTTGTGTCTTATATACAGGTAGTGGATCTGCTGAACGACCTCTATACCTGCTTTGATGGCGCAATTGATAAATTCGATGTCTACAAGGTAAATATTCATTAATTATTGCCTGTTTCCGAGAATTTTTTTTGGCAATGTTGTCCCTAGATGGTGACAGTCTCCGAGGGCCAATCTTTCTATAGCCTTCAGAAGACATTATAGTCTCCGAGGACGAATACCGAGGACGCCTTCAGGAAACACAATATAGGAAGACGGATCCCAAACAGAGAAAAAATGATTTAGTATCACAACAGTCTTACCGTAGTAGAAAGAGACTGTAATAGTTGCATTTCTTATGAACATCTGCGGCAGTAGTTCTCTCCTGAAGAGAAAATTTCACTGTTTGCATGCTCAGGGTGGTACTGCTGGAAGAATTGTAACCGCCTTGGGCGTTCACACCTCCCCCCCCCCCCCCCCACAACGAGGTGCTATCCCATCACAGTGATGCTGTGCTTGTCCAATAAAACTACAAGATTCTACCTGATTCCATATATTAAAGTAACATTAAATTGACCTAACAAAATCATAGATAAGGCAGAAATAAGTCTGATGACTTCATAGTTGTATCCTTTGAATTACAAGCGTGCAGTCCGTCATTCAATAATCTGCCGTCGTTCATTACAGAATTTCCGAGTCCATAATCCAAGGACCTATTCCATATACCAGCATTAACATCAAATTAAAAAAAAATCATTGTATACATGAACATACATGCAGGCTTGTTTCTCGCAAAGTTGAGGGTCTCTGTTCGAATATAACGGAAATGACATTTTATCTCCCGAATCGTCTGGGACCTTATTTAATGCGATTTTATCTATTTGCTCTCCATGAACAGGTGGAGACAATTGGTGACGCAAATATGGTCGTCTCCGGCCTTCCTCTTCGTAACGAAAACAAACATGCACGAGAAATCGCCCTCATGTCATTGGCCATCTTAGAGACCGTGAAGCTGTTCAGAATTCGACATAAACCAGATGTGGTTCTACGGGCCAGGATCGGCGTTCATTCGGGTAAGTTTTCATCGTTCGTTGTGAACAGTCAGGTTTCTCGCTTGTACAAGTGATATCAAAATCATTGGGTAGAGTGAATGTTGGTTATCCACATTCACTCTACCAAGTGATAACATTTTCCCCTGTTGACAAAATATGATCGTCTACGTTTTCTCGCTATACAAGAGTGAAATGACACGTTAATGCCGCTTTCAATAAAGTTGAATTGGATTAGAATGAACATAATTTTGAGGACGATAGAATGATTAAGTGTTTCAATAATCACTCAATTAAGTTATTTAATCGAATCATTGGCTTCCTTTTAGCCCAAGCTGGCTTCACAAGCTGCATGCAGCCAATAAAAACCGAAATAGACAATACTTTGCTTAGTGACTTCCAGAAGAAAACTATACACAATATGAGAACACTTGTGTAATCAAGGATACGCGCCGACGAAATGAAGAGTTATGAGTTGATAGACATGATATCACTTGAACAGTGTTCTAGATGTGAGGCAGACGGGTCAACAATGCATCTTTAGGGTCCCACATCAATGATCTCTCTCTGAGAACACATACTTTGAACTTTCTTCAACGCTCCTGGCTACGAATTGTACATGACTGACCTATAAAAATTTGTGAAACTTTATAATTCTATCAACCCTATCTGGCATGGGAGGGGGGGTCACGTTTCGCCTCCCCCAAACCCCCACCCTTATGATTTTTTTGCTCGTATCTCCGGAATGACAAAAATGAGAGCTGATACCCCGTGACTTTGTAGCCTATTACATTGGGGTCATTTTAGCCTATTTGCATGACCCTCCAAGCAGAGGATCATGGATAATTCAAAATGGCAGCCATGCGGGATACAAGAAAAGTGGGAAAATTTGTGCTTTTGTGCATGGAAAAGTGGATAAAACCTATTTTATTTCGTATCAGATAATTATTTACTAATTTATCATGTAGTTTTTGCGAAGAAAGCGCTTAAATAAAAAGATGTCATTTTTTAAAATGGCGTTACTTTGACGTCATCATAGCGGCAATCTTGGATTTATTTTACAATTTTTACTGGAGCTTGACCCAATATAGTGTGGTAAGTTCAAGCCCCCAGCCTTTGGGATAGCGAAATACCCAGGCTGCGGTACACCCCAAATCGTCCAGGCCAGGTAGGGTTATATAATAACCTTCTAGAAATGCACGGGAATTGTTGAAGTTTCATAATTATGTTCCTGTCATTCGGTTACCACCGAATCTATGATACACGAATTCAAACGAGTCACTAGACACGTGTGAAAGTTTAGTTTGTCATGTTATAGTCATTTCTTTGTATCACGAAGTTTTTGTTGTATTTCATTAGGTCCAGTTTGCTCGGGAGTTGTAGGATAAAAGATGCCACGCTACTGTTTATTTGGCGACACTGTTAACACTGCGTCGAGAATGGAATCCCATGGAGAAGGTATATGTGTTACATTCGCTTGTTTCTCATTTGTTGATCACATGACCTACTGGGTGAGTTGCGGTCGTTTGGCGTCACAAGATTTGCATGGAACAAAATAGTTGTTTCGTTGATAGCGTCTGTTCCATATGAGTGAAAATTATACAAGTTGTCTCGCTCAAAAGGTAATGCACTTCTGAATCTGATACACCAGAATCAAGCTGAAACAGTTGGATTAAACAAAAAAATTCTCATTGACTCCAATGATATGTTTTGCGATCGTTGAAACCCCCGCAGGTTACGTCCCATATGACGCCGGCCGGAACACATCCAAAATGTATCACGTGACCTACCCTTGTGCAAGTCCCTAATACTGTAACAATAAGTGTGATACGTAGAACGATAAACTTTAGATACGAAACGTGCAAACAATGGGGAAATCCCCAAGAAACGGCCGTGATCGCCATCTTGCATTCTTCTTCCTAAGACTGGTAAGCGTTCTCACTAATCGGTTTTCCTTCAGTCGGAAGTTTGCTCCATTTTGATTGAAGATTGAAAAACGATCAGATGTGAATTGGTCGAGAGGATATCGAGAAAAATCAAATGAGAGAAATCGATGTTGTTTCGGGTAAAAATAAAATTCACTCCTGATATGGTTTTTGAACCCGTTCGTGATCGTGAGTCGCCGACGACGTGCAAAGGTTAGGTAGTGGCTGATGCTCTAACATTCACAATACCGCAAAAATTGAAAAATATGTCCTATTTTGGCCTTCAAGTTACTGCAGAACCGAGCAGATTTGAAAACGCTACTGTCCCAATGAGAAATTGGTATGTGCACACAAGAGACATGTGAATGAAAGAATCCAGCATTGTCAATGTAAGCAAATGACTCGATGTCTAACCTCAACACAGCGCTACATGGGCAATAACATCGTGTTATACCCTAAATATTTTGAAATCGGGTCGTCCGTATTGTGATTTCATTAAAAGAAAATTCCTCGGAGGGTAAGAAACAGGTCTGGAGAAATGGCGTTAGGGAGCTTCTTGAAATTAGGACCTGATAGGAATGGCATATGCCAGCTATCCAAATGGGATACACCGTGCCCAGTTTAGTGTTCTGATCTGGAAGGATTAGAGGTCCATATACCATTCCCCACGTGACATTGCATGTTATGGCATAAGCCATCCTTTGTCTGCCGAGTTCCAAACGGTATGCCATGGCGTTCCTAGAAGCTCCAACACGGCGCACCATGCCACTCTGTTTGGAATGCCTCATGCCAGTTCCTAGTATGCCCCAATTTCAAGAAGCTCCATTGTATCCAGTTAACTTTTCTATAGATAATGAACCAGCTCGGCTACTCCCATAGTGAACCAGTCAAGGGCTATTGATTGCCCAGATGACGTAGATATTACAATTGGCCTGACGTGATTTAGCACATATCTTACCTCTGTATATTCTGTTGGATTAGGTCTGAAAATATACACAAGTGACACTACCAAACTCCTGTTAGATGCAATTGGCGGCTTTGACTTGGAACCCGAGGAGAGATAGCGATTACGGTAAGTGTCGATAGCGAATTATCTTACTCTAGCCGGTGCTAGTTGCCGTATGGTCGTGCCATTCGAGATGTCTACATGAACAGCTACCAGCTCAGTGATCAGTTATATAGGGTTCGTGTGATGTTGTTTTAGAAATGTATTTTGAAGGCAGTATATGTACCTGAAGGGTTATTTGATTTGTTGTCATCTCTTTTCCGTCACCCTTGTTATATTGCGTTTGATTAATGTATAATCGCTTGCCTCTATTTTAAATATTGTTCTACTGGTGATCAAGATTCGTGATATCAGGTCCGACTTAAGGATGTCCGCTGGTGGTAAATCAAAGTAATTAACTTTTTGAATAATGTGTATTGTTGCATTCATAATTGTGTAATATGAGGAAAAACAAAGAAAAAAATATAGGTTGGTGTGCATTTTTTAGCTGTGGGCAACATTAAGTGGACTGCCCTACGCTTAATTTGATAACCTGGAAAGCATAGGGAATAGCCCTAGTTTTGAAGCATATTCATGAAAAATTCATATAAATAGTATTTAACTTTTTCTTATATTCTAACTGTTTGCAGATAATCACAATGTCTATCAAAATTTAGCAAATTGGATGGATGTTGCTGTGCAAAATTCTCGGCTAGAAGGCTTTTAAAGGAAATCCCCATCTCTTAACCTAAGGAAGGGAGATAACCCAATGGAAAAACAGGCAAAATGGCTGCCAAAGTCAAAAACCACCAGCGGACATCCTTAAATTCGATATTTTCAGTTAGAACGCATGTATCGACCTTGAATCTGGAACGTCCCCTTATCCGTTATATGTCTGAATGCATTCGCCAGTTTCCATTAAATAAAGTAGCAGTGAAATTGAACCTCTCAAATGTTATTTTCAGGGAAAAGGCACTATGAAGACGTACTGGTTGACCGGAACATCTAAGCACGCGGAAACATAGTTAATCACATTCCCCACAATAATGTTTCTATTCCACTCAGCGTTATTTTCCAAATCATCGAAGCGAAAAAACAAACTGAATTGATATTATCGGCGATTCAGATGTAATTGCCCTTCACGCAGCTATGGGCAGCGAAGGAACATATTGGATATCAGACCAAATGAGCAATACAGTAACGGAGCCGCCGAACGGAATACAAGTCAAACTAACAGCGAAGTGACTGCAGTGATACTTGAACAGTGTGTGTATAGGCCTGATGTTAGTGAGATAATCTACAGTATGAGGGGTTACCAAGACTTCGACAATTAACTGTATACAGACTTACCTGTAATGTAATGCATCTGCCTGTGATATTCGATATGACGCGATGGATCTCTGTGTGAGTTGTCGTGAATTTGACCAATATATCCCGTAGTATATCACTTTATCCTGCTTATTTATCATGTACATGTATCTATCATCGACCTCAATATGTATTACCATTTGCGAACTGGACATATCTTACCGGCCAGATATGGCGATTTGTGAATTCACTAATTAATTTCTTAATATTTCTACCAGAACTTTATATGGTGGAATGGAGTTCTATGGAGCTATTTATTCGCAGTAGCTGGCAACATATCAACTGTAAATGTGAAACCAATATCGGTAACCCCAGCCCCGGTGTGTAAAGAACATCATCATGTCTTGCTGGCACCATTGCAAAGCTTGTTGGAAACCATCTACTATTCAATTATTAACATTTCATACACATTTAGAATTGGTGCTGTCTTACGAAAAGCTTCTGTCGATTATTGACGAGTAAATTCTTTTTTGGACGACGGCTAAATATTGAATGCCGATGTGAAGCTTGCTATCAGTAGTCCTATCTAGCTTAAGTTAAGCGTATCAGTCGTACCGTACATTAAAATTGGTCAATCTTCGTCCTGGTGGCACTACTTGAAGGCCTGTTATACACAATGAATCCCTTTGTTTTATCTTGTTCAAAACTGTAATCTACACTTGAATCATTTTCCATCCTATAACACTTGTGTCAATAACATCGCACTAACGGTGCATTTATTACACGTTTTAGCACTGCTTTGTGTCATCAACACGCACCAAGTGCAGGTGCTCTTGGGAGATTCCATTTCACAAGTCGGATGAGGAGGGGGACGTCTGCTTTCATACATGTAACAAGCGAATAAAACAACCTAATAAATTACAAGATAAATTTCTTTCCCAAGTTTAACTGTTGTTTCCATCGTGAAATTGATCAACAAGGCGACACAAATAGACATATATATCCACGTAATTTCCACACAGTTGACAGTATCACTCCTCATTTGAGAGACCACATAAACTCGTCCACTGACATTGGCACGATGCCAACCGAAACGGGAGCATCAGTGGACGAGGTTTTTTTTCAAGAAAGCGGAGAAAGGTTGTCAAAGTTTAAAATATGTTTTCAACGTTTCATTATAATCTTTGTTGATAATCAATTTATGTAGTGCAATAGAACAGAAATAATGTTTTCATTCTATAAATTTTCCAACAGTGACCGTGCGTAAAATAACCATTGAGCACGCCCATGAAAACATTATTTCTTAAATATACCAGTGTTGTAGCATGCTGACAACCTGTGTATGCACAAGAACGTAAAGCTGGCATGTTATATACTCAGAGAAGAACATAGGATAGTGGGAAAGCGATCTGTATGGAAATACAGTATTCGGTAAACTTCGCCATGCTATGCTCTGTGGCAAGCCGTTTTTTTCAATTTATTCCTTTGTTTTTAATATCAAAAAATCTTTTTATTTGTTATAATAAAATACAACTTTATTTTGGATATCGGAAATTGTTTTCTTTTGTATCAAATTTTTCCTATATATAGAAAGGATTTTTTAAACAGATTATTTAATATTAAAAAGGATTTTTGATATCAGAAAAGAGATTTTGAAACGGCGCACATTTATTTTTGATATCTATAAAATTCGAATGAACCAGAACGACTTGCCACTATATTCACATAGTTTTTTTAGGCGAGCTGTATATGTCCAACTAAAATGTTTCGTATCACAGGATTCGGCGCATTATCAATTTTTGAGAGTTGTGTACAAACCTCATATATTATCACTACACAAAAAGGCGGATTTCACGTACTGGGGAAATGCATTGCTTATTAATGGGGGAGGCCACTGTTTTCATTTCTTTACATAGATGCCCTCTAGTGCGGATGTTTGTATTTCATAGCGTATGACCCGTACATTGCAGCTTGGAGAGGCCAAGATGACAAATATATTTACGGGATATATATTATAGATAAGGCATCCTATATTTCATATACCCAAAATAGTATGGTCACAGGTATGGAATATTTAGTATCAAATTATATTCCATACAGCAGGAAATGTAAAATAACCAATTATGGCAAGACTGCCTTAAATTTAATCAAATAAAACTCTTTGACTACATTCGAGAGGTAGGACAAAATATTTGTATATATGAATATTTATTTAAATTTAACCTATCACTGAAATGCAATGTCGAAGTTCCATCAACCGGCTTCCCCCAAGAGGTACGTCTCATAATCGTTCATTATGCTTTTAAACGTCATAAGAAGGTAATTTTTTTATATGGCAAATATTAAGATTTGACATCATGAAATGGTAGTTCTGATACACGGCAAATATTGAGATTTCATCTAATTTTATCCACACTGTAAAGAAAACCAAATGAAGCATTATAAGTTATTTCACCGTCTGGTAAATATATGCATATTTCGATGAGAGCAAATATTCAGTTTATCCCTTTCACTGATGGTTATACGGGTATGCCATTCCGTTTTATATGATCAGCAAATATATGGCAGAACTGAACTTTTGCAACCAGTTTGGTAAATACTGCAAATATATGCAAATGTTAAGGAATGACTGCGCTGTGAATATATTGGAAAAATTTTCATTTACCAACAGTTTAATATCCTTTAAATGTTGTCAATAATAATATTTCATTTTGCAAATTAATGCAAATATGAAAATGTGATATGGTTTTATTGTGTGTAGGGTATATAATTTTTATTTTGATCATTCAACGACAAGTGCAAGGGAAACTGTGTGGGGTTTCTTTGCTTATTACATACAATGCCAACTACAATGGATTGGTTAGAAAGCTCTACTTCTTGGCGATTTCCACTTCGTCGTTTCAGGAATCAGGAGTCATCCTGTAGCATAAGATGGAAACGAGAAATACATGTAATAGAGGACATCGTAACTCTTCCCAATACAACGTATAAAATAAGCTACGTGATTCACCGGTAATACACGTAGAAATATTACACAATTCAATGTAATATAATTTACAGAAAAATGAAACAGAAGTAAAACTTCATACTGTCCTGTCTCAAATTTGTCACAAATGCGGCCTTAATTTACCATACATATCCGAGTACCCCACACTCTGGGTAGCGAAGAAATTGAATACACATGTTTAACTTCTCCTTGCTGAAATTTACACAAGATACATATAGGTGCACGATAGTTCCGTTCGATCCAACAGCATGCCGTTTCCTCACTCCAACATGTCGAAACGCGAGTATTTTTTCTTGCGTGTACTTCTCCCACAAGCAAAGTTAGTGAACTGATAAAAGCTGTACACTGTATGCATGTTATAACGCATGCAGCACTTTTGTCTTGGCGAAACAAATGCACATTGTGATTGGTTGGTCATTATGTTAGCCTGATAAGCGTAATATGATTAGAATTTTGATTGACAGACAGGTCGGGCCTGCAGACAACCGGCGACTTTTACAGACATTAATCCCTAATACAACCGTCTTCCCAAGATATCTAAAAGATAAACGGGAATATATCATTCGTCTATCGGATAAGCTAAGATGAAGACCCGGCTTATCGGCATGGTAAAACAAGGTATGCAAGCTTATCTATGGTGGCCAAAAGCAATTAAATCCGAATGTGCAAAGTCTCCAATTTCCAACAATGCCCAGATATCTGTACCTTTATATCAGCGATGATGAAGTGGAACAATAGAATGCAGTAGCTCCTACAAGAGACTGTCTAGACAGTGATATTCCTGAAATATCCCGATAAGAGAATTTCGGGCGCATTAAATTTTAAAGCAGAGACCGCACAATCACAGTCTCTGGTACCAGGTATAAATTTAACAAAATATGCAAGATTTATCGTTCAAAGAGTTGAGCCTAAAGCATATTTTGTCAACTTTTGAAAGCATGTCGTATATCGTAAGTACATTCCACGTTGAAGAATGGGAAGAAAAGTTATTCTTGTGAAGCCGACAAAGGACCTGCACGCCCACTGCGTCAGTAGTATACAAAGCGTAAATCTCTGAGGATTTGTGGAGGACGGAATGTGGAAAAAGAAATGTGGGTTGTAAATAAGGATTGTTTGACGTCACACCAGGAGCTTCAGTATGACCCTCCGCCCGTATGGGGTAGTGTAAGCGCAGGAATATCACTGTCTAACCTACGCATGTGCAGTCCACACGCCAAACTCCTCCTTTAGATGATACCCTTTTAGTATGAAAAAATCTGCATATATTAGATCGAGTCTGTTTTTCTAATATCTAATGTTAGTTTATTGGTAAATTTATAATATAGAAAACCGCTTTTTCTAACCCCAATAGGGTTGACTGTGGCGATTGAATGCAAATGTGCCTGGTGTATATCCACACGGCTCTAACTAGCCTGTCGGCCCACCTCGGGTGAACTGGACATCTGGCTATGTTCTATCAGTCAGTGATAGTCGTACAGTGCTATGACAATTATTAACAAACAATGAAAAATATGAAATATGTCAATTTTTTACTTGTATATCTCGGTGAATGGTTCTCAGTGGCAGTCTGTTTTGAGTATAGACCAGAACGTTGTATTTCACTGAACATTGTGTTTATCGTCAAATTTGAATCGCCGTTTTGGGACACCGATTTTGTGTAAAATTGGTGTCTAATCGAACGTTTTCTGTGAACTCAGGAAATTATCTTAGCCCAAGTAAGAATACACAAAATATCGAAATGGACCTGGCGCGGTTCAGTGAGATTTTGGCCACCATGGAGATCTCACAGTGGAACACATTCTTATTGACTGTATAGATTTTAAGAGATTCTTTTTATCGAGCAGTTATTTCAGATGATCTTTTTAGCCGAGTGAGAGAAGACTGTATCTTAGTTTATTTGAGAGAAATCAGTTTGTGTCATGAGTTTTAATGCATGTGCATGTCTTTTGGTGTGTTGTGTTGATTACTTATGGTTTGCTGGGTTGTTGACGTGCTTTTGTTAGAATTCATAGAATTTTGTTTAATTGTCGCTGTATAGCTGAAATATTGCCGAACGCGACATTAAACTTAGTTTATTCTCTCTTTCTGTCTCCTTGGCACCATGAGGTGCGCTTTGACGTGCCAAAATGAGATATCACCTACGAAAGAAAGTTTCAGTTAGCCGGAGGATGGCAAAATAGGGAGTCGAAATATCGAGTCAAAATGAGCCGTACGCTTTTCAGAGCTATTGAAGTATATCATGTCTTATGGTCTGAGTAATTTCCCCTCTCTGGGTCTTAGGGTGTTTGAATAACAGCATCTTGAAGTAGTGGATTTGTGCAAAATCGCATATTTCGAACAGAAAACAGCACATTTTCTCTCCGTGAACACACCAGGCCAGTCTAGAACCAATAACTTTACCCCGAAATATTGGTCGTGTCAGTAGTCAGTTGTTGCCCAAAATATTGCGTATTACACATTATATTATCCCCTCCATCACCTCACACCCAACCTTGGCAAGCCGCGTTGGGTGTTACAATTCTTGTTTGCTGTTGTCGGTGGTGTTCGCTCTTGTCCAGTCAGAAGCTGCACTATAAGAAACTACCGTTGTGTAGCGTCAATCTTCGGCCATGTTCGCTCTTGTTCGTATTCAAATGCCATCCAACTGTTCTGGTAATCTATGAGACCATTTGCTGTCCAAGCCACTCTAATCGTAGTCCACTCCACGATCGCTTCAATACGGCATCCGACAAGATCCATTCAGAGCAAAGATGTTCCCTAGAGATCGATTTAAAAGTTTCTGTTTTCTATTACTCCTCGACTGCGCCTGAACACAATGGCGTCACTTCCAGTCCAAACCACCTCAACCGTAGTCTACTCGCCGAGAGCTTCAAAATCAGCCAACGGTTCAAATTTTACCGGGAAATCCCCCGCCAGTCAAGTTACCGGAATTGAACTTTCCAAGTTGCTATATCCACCACTTTATCCCTCCTCACCGCGTCCCGACAGGTTTAGACTAAACGGCCCACAATCCACACCGAAAATGCGCTTTCTCTCTTACTCTCCAAGTGCGCATTCGCGTATCACTGACCCTACACTGGTCAGGACCCTGTAGAAAACGATAGTTCAGTCACCCCCACGTCTTTTTCCGAGTGAGCATCCAGGTTTTTCCTGTACCATTCAGAGTTCTCTCCATTCGCGCAAAGATGGAGCCATCGCTTGGTTGAACGTGTGCACCCTTACTCCCCAGGAGTCTTGTTGCATGGGTGAAATCTCCATGTCTCTCACCCCTCTCGATCTCCGTAAATCGTCCTACTTTCTCTTGGCATGCTTAATCCATTGCGCATGTGCAGGGTCAAGATCAACACCGGTCACGATATCCAAAGGTCAATGGACGCCCAGATCTTCTTTCTCTACTACTTAGAATTATATTTCTCAAGGAATAATCCCTCTTTTGGGGGAATGAAACAACGCATTATTCAGCATAAGTGGCAACCAATCTTGTGCGACACATGTGAAAACTATTCAGATGGAAGCAAGAAGGTTAGTTACTATCAAAGTGAGAACGTGTATTGATAATCATGAAACACTGGTGATATCAATGCTAATTCTGATCCATATACCCCAACTGATTTTTAATTTTGCTCTATTATGCAGATTTGCACAATCGTACATAAAAAAACACGTGCTATTGTACCTGGAAGAGTTTGATGAACTTACTTGAGAGCATTTTCGAGAATCCCGCAGTGCGTCAGATATCTGTGTGCATTCCGATTAAAATAAATATATTCCCCTAATGTGCACATTACTACATGGGACCACTTTTTCCTAAAGAGAGGCATAAGAGAATATTTAGTATCTCCTGAGACTTTCTGGTTGTTCAGCTGATCGAAAGTGTAATTGATACGACAATATAGGTTGGTCAGAAAAGATTTCATGAAAGTTACACCATAGAATATCAGATTGAAAAATACATAAAACATGAACGGACACATTTTCAACATAGTGAGGAAAATCTAGTTCTGGTTTCGTCAAAATTCAGACGAAACTGGATAATTTACTCTTCTTTACCGACCACACAACAAAAGTTACATCACGAAACATCATAGTTTGGATTCCGCACTCACAATGGAGCTCCAAGAATGGGTTGATACATAAAGCAGATAAGAACTTGCATAACATATCTAAGCTTGATGCATTTGTTTACAAAAGTCTTAGTCTGAATACACATTAACCGACTAAGAGACCAGTGTGACATAGAGGTTAGATCCATCATACAATGTGTGCCGTAAATGGAGACCTCGGGAAATATTCACGAATAAATACTTGAATTCCATGGGAAATATTCACGAATAATACTTGAATCACACAAGCTATATATTCAGTAAAGATGTGACCACCTTAACTGAAACTTCCTTATTTTTTTATCGAATCAAGTATCTGATTTAAGTTCTGGGCACCCCTGCTTCCTTCTCCCGTGGGTATCAGTGATATACTTTCTTCCCCTGGCAATTTGCCTTCGTATCTTTGCTGGTCTATTAAGGCACGCGGCATATGTATTCTGTCTGCAACGAAGCGTACTGGCAATTCTCCATCCTTTTTTTTGCAAATGGCAGTCATTCATTATTTGTGAGCAAGATATCATTCTAAGAAATGCAAGAAAGTTTAATAATCTATATCTTATTTGGTAAAGTCTTAATGGCTTTTAAAATAACAAATAATGTATTGTGCCGAATGATTTGTAAAGTCTGAAGGCAAGAGCAAAAAAAAAAAAACTTGTGATAGTGACATTATCTTATTACCCACGCTTGCAATTATCATGTAAAATATTTCCGTATATAATCAATACAGTCATAATTATACATTATCAACAGTTACATTTGGTGTGGCTCCCTTCCCTTCGAACATCTCCCCCTGCGGACATTTCTCCCTCCTTCCTATATATATTTGTGCTATGATTTCATACGAATGTGAAACACATATTGACAAAAACATTTCATTCTTATTTTCAATAAGCTTAATTGGACATAAATTTTTCCCAGCTATATTTAAGATAGCGGTACTGTTAACCAGATTTGTATGATTTAGTAACAAAATAAAAATGCAACCAAGTTATAAATAAAGCGATTTTGATGACTATCTTTTCAATAAGTTACTTTCTATAAATTGACATGATTTCGAAGAATACCCCATGGTTTCAACGGAGACAAAATAAACATCATTGTTAGATGATATTGTTTGTCAAATATGTTATGTCTTTTTAAATGTAATCACCAATTTGAATCAATCAGCATGTTAGTTACATAATGTCTGTGACTAGGTAGAAGTTATTGTTTATTTTGTTATCTTTATCCCGAGTCAGTCCATTGCCGGAGTAGAATCAGTCCGTGCATGGCACAAGGAAAGCCATTGTATACAGTTTGTCTTTAAAACCACTGATTACAATACCATTTAACAATCCTCACAGCTTTATTATCTTGAGTTCAACCTACTGCTCGAGTAGAATCAATAATTAGAATCACATAACTATGTGATAGTTATTAACTTATACTGTGTATTTATTGTTTAGTCATCCAAATTATAGAAAACAAGAAAAAAAAAAAAAGTCAACTTTGTTACACATTCGTATGAACTCATAGTACACAGATATATATGAAGTGGGATATGTCAGCAGGGAAAAATGTCCTCGGGGGGATGTCCGCGCACCGTCGATGACAGGCCGTTTTTGAGTATTTGAGTTTTTATAAGATCATGATTTTTCAAAATTGTGTTCATTTCAAATGTGGTAGACTTTCGCTAAGTCTATTAGCTAGAAACTCAATTAATACCTGGAATATGCTGTCCGTTTCCATTTCGCCTGGCAATATAGTGACATAAACAGCGTCGGCTGACGTTAGAAGTTTTGTTTTCCTTTTTTTCTTATATATTTTAGCCTGGTTATCTATAGTATGACACCTTGAACCGACCTACCGTTTTCAATATAGCAATCTCTGCCGTTACAGTAAATCAAAATATGATTTTTTTCCAGGGGTCATATTTTAGTTATGCTAAAATGTATACGAAAATCTAATATGGGTGCCCAATATCGTTGAGTCCTTCCATGCCTTAGATTAGTGAAATGCTGGACTTCTCCTCTCGACCACCGTTTGTGAGATTAAACATCACAGAATATGATGAAGTGGTATTACTTTAGAAAAAGACAATATATGAATGAGGGTTCACACTTGATGTAAGGGTCAGGCGACAATGCATGCATGTACAAGAGCCAAATCTAGGGACAACAAAGTGTCTCGACTCAGTGGTACACAGGCATTGCCAATAGTCCCTTAAATGAAATAAGACGGATAGTTGAACCAGAGACCCTATAATAAATATATATAATAATTATAGGGTCTCTGGTGGAAGTAATAAAATACGAAACAAGTTTGTGCTCGGATCATCTGATTTTATTTCGATAAAATGCGCACATTTATTATCTCATGATATTCATATCGGAATACACATACCTGTGAGTAACCGGACCTTCTGACAGATTTATATACGGTGAGTAAAAATCTCCCAAACGGGCTTCTTGCAGCTCAAATTAAAAAAAAAAACAAAAACAAAAAACGGGGAAGGCCTTGCCTAAATGTGGGGCTTTCACTGTGAAATTTATATAAAAATCATACTTTCACAGACAAATAACAGACATCATAATTTTACTTGCCATGCATCATGGTCAAGTAGTACACAATTAGTCATTCTCCCAACGTCAGAGTTTTTAACCTCGAAACCGTCGATAAACATAACAATAGGGAATATACAATCTGATGACATGAGAATGACAATTCGTATACTGTCCTAAATTTGACACTACACATGTGGTAGAGAATACAATTGGTTTGGATATTAGTAGTCACGAGGGCTTCAAGACGAGACCCTCCATCACCCATTGAGACCCGGAATGGCCCCTCAAACACACCCCAAAAATGCCCTCTTCTCTACTGCTCCTGGACTCTTCATGACGTCATCTCCATTTCAAAACCCTCAGTTGTAGTCTACTCCACGACCGCTTCAATATGATGCCTTGCAAAGCCCATTTACCCCTGTGCACCGCAAAATATCCTTTTAGTAATACTTCTCAACTGCGCATGCGAACCGTGACGTCATTTTCGATTCACGCTAGGCGTAGTCTACTCCCAACCACCTCGCTGAGGGTCTAATAACACCCCAGCCACCAGTCAGATTTTTGGACCGGATTCGGGGCCTTCGCGCACATCGCCGGAAGTGACATCATATATAGTAAAATAGATGTTTAACGAAAATTTTGATTACTTTTCAAGTCTGCATAATACCTCCGTTGACCTAGCGTTAAAAAGAATTATCTGGAGATAATTTTCCCTGTTTATCTGGACAGAGCATATGAAAAGTAGTTCGCTCATGTGCAACACTAAAGGAGTCGTTTGGTCGGATTCAAACTGAACCGTGCGTTGGTTGGTTTTCCCTATACGTCATAGCAACGTAGTAAAGGTCAACTTCCGCTATTGGAGGCAGGGATGTTATTGGAGCCTGCGAAATGGAGCATGCGCTGTGGGGAGGTTGGTCTACTCCACGAGTACTTCAACATGAGACCCTGCACAGCCCATTTGGACCCAGGATGGCCCACCCTTTGCCAAAAAGTGCACCTCAATGCTTCATGGTGATGCACTCCGTCACTTTCATGTGAAATTCAATTCGAGACCGCTCCCAAAGTACGCTTCAGCTTGCAAGAGATCGAACAAATATCCACACACTATAATTTGCGCCACAAGAAAAAAAATACTCATGGATTCATGTGAAGTCTATTTTCCAGATTTTGTACACCCTGCAAAGTCTGTTTTAAGGGGGGGGGGGGGAATTCCTAGTCTTTGATTCCCCCTTCAGTCACCTGACCGACATTGAAGCGCGCTTCAAGTTGAGACCCTTCATGACCCATTTGACCCAGGTTAGCCCAGTTCTATCCACGTGACTGGGTGTTTTTCGCATTTTTTTTTTTCATGAAATTCCAAGATTTACGTTTTCTCCGCCAGTCACTCAACTGGAAGTGACCTCTCTACATTGCAATGGCAACCCCTTTACTGAAAGTGACCTTTCATTCAGAAGTGATGTGGCATGATATTCCACCTCTCTTAAAGAGAAACACAGTTTAAGCTATGCTGGCAGGACTGTTCCCCATATGTATGAAACTTTTATTCATATGCACATAACTTTTCAACATTACATTGTTAAATAAAATTTGTTCTAAATATTTAGAACAGATGTCCACAGCTGACACAGCTCTTTAATTTGGGTATCGATGAAGACTTCCTAATTGCGCTCATTGAAAATAAATCGAATGTCGAAAGTCTTATGGGTCTTATACACTTACAGTCATTTCAGCTAAAAACTGACTGACAATAATTTGTGAAAATATGTCTTCGAAAGAAACAAAATTATGACAGATTTGGTTAAACTGGGATATTTGTCAGCTCTAATACCCCACTTGCACAAAATTCAAATTATTCCTTCAACAATATACCGAGAAGCCGGAGTGAATGCTGCACCAATATCACTGGCAGTCACATTGAGAGAGCAGTTTACATGTACAGCAGTTGATACATCCACTGTTTTCCTTTTCACATGTGTCCATAGGAAATATTTTAATAATGATAACTGGTCTATCTTTGACCTGAAGTTGCCAGAATTATCATAAATGTAAGCAAAATGGTCCTTTCTTGGAACAATAGGATAAGTGATAAGCTTACATGTTAACAAACCCATGTTAAATAGATAGGAAAGAATGGGTGAAAAAAAACTGATGTGAACTGCTGTCTCAATGCACCTGCCAGTGCTATGGCAGAGTTTTATTGTTAAAACATTGACTTGAATTTTGTTGAATTGTGCCATTTCGTATTTCTGTGGTTTCACCATTTTGGGTACCGATAAGATGGTATCAGCACCTGCGTGTGCAAGAAGGGATATCCAAATGTGAAACGATCGATTCAACACTGAGCGCTTGCATTAAACCCTCACTTGCATTTCGCTTGTATCATGCATATTTACATGTTAGTCCACAGGGCCTCGTTACCGTTATTAATTGATTAATTAGGTTGATTACAGGGGGGAGGGTTGAGGTAGGGAATAAATCACCTTGTGTAATCAACCTAATTAACCAATTAACAACGGTAATAAGCCCCTGTGTGTTAGTTCACATGTTTCAAACAAAATTCATGTCCCAAAATTTAACAGTATATACTACTCAATTCTTCTGGAAGACTAAGCTTATATACAATATATTTTGACACAAGTGAGTGAGCGAGTGCATAGGATTCAACATAACTTTCAACATTGCTTCAGTCATATAGCCACGAACCATGTAAGCACCACCCAGACATATGGCAAGCCAAAGTGCTTTTTATTCGAGAATTTCCGATATCGGAAATTGAATTCCCGATATCGGAATTGAAATTTCCGATATCGGATTTTAAAATTTCCGATATCGGAAATTCATGTCCTTCAATTTCTGATATCGGAAATTGAATTCTCGATATCGGAAATTCAATTTCCGATATAGGAAATTGCAATTCCCGATATCGGAAATTGCAATTCCCGATATCAGGAATTAGAATTTTCGATATCGGAAATCGAGAATTGCAATTTCCGATATCGGAAATTCGGAGACAACTTCCGATATCGGAAATTCAATTCCTGATATCGGAAATTCAATTCCCGATATCGGAAATGGAGTTTCCGATATCGGAAATTGTCACTGAATTTCCGATATCGGAAATTGCAATTCTAGATTAAGTAAAGCTTCCAGAGCTTTCATTTCCGATATCGGAAATTCAGTGACAATTTCCGATATGAGAAATTCTATTTCCCCGATATCGAAAATTGTCACTGAATTTCCGATATGGGAAATTCTAATTCCTGATATCGGAAATTCTATTTCTGATATCGGGAATTGCAATTTCCGATATCGGAAATTAGAATTTCCCATATCGGGAATTCAATTTCTGATATCGGAAATAGAATTTCCAATATCGGAAATTCGGAATAAAAAGCACTTTGGCTTGCCATACAGACAAGTTGCATTCTTGCTACTTCAAAGAAGAAATCTTTGAAACAGCATGGAACCAGACACCCTCCATCCACCCCATAAAACACTTAGGACAGCACACAATTGTACACTGCTAATACATACATAGATTATATATTTTGTCATAAAAACAATTCCTTCACATATTGCAGAGGAATGCCATTACAATTAGGTCTACAATATGCCCCATTCATGTATGTCTGGGTCTATAATATGCACCATATGCAGCTTTAGATATAGTCCGGTGGCTTAAGGTCAAGATCGTGACTGACTGGAATAAAGCACCATATTTTGCAGAGAGGGTCATTTGGGCATAAGGAATGATCTCAGAAGGGGTGCCCATTTCCACAGGAGGTGGAAGGCCCTTAATTTGCATAAATCCAATATGGCCGCCATAATACATACAGTAGCCTCCTGTTGGCGACTATTTGACAGCTTGAATCGCCTGTTTACATGAGATTGGTTTTCTACGAGCCTGACAGACTCGAGAAGAAACTAATAACGATAATTGGAAACTTTATTACCCGTTGAATATCCAATATGGCCGCCAGAGCGTCACCAATAATGGTATTATTGCTATACACATGTATGTGTGTTTGTATATATGCTAATATATCATATATATTTATAAAGGCTCTATTGAGAGGTGTCTGTACATGTAGCTCTGTTATGATTGACTCGATCAAGCACGCATGAAGGTTATTGGCTATTTTCTTTTCTATAGATATCCAATATGGCCACCAGCGCCCCATCCTCAATGCTGATTATCGGTTCTAAAATCAAATCTACTTCAGGTTATCGTACATGCCACGGTTGTGAACTACATCAAATGTTGCCAATTGGATTCTTCCCGGCTCCTTACATGTAAATTAGCATGTGTAAATCCAGCGGCAAAGGGAGTTACTCTTCCAACACCGGTTGGAATCAAGCTAAAACTGTGCTAAGTAACTATACTGAGGTAGATTTACTTTTAGGTTTCACAAACGGTTTCGATATTTGGCACTCGAGAAAATGTGCCTTTACTGTCTCGCGTAATCGTTCATCTGCTATGCAAAACCCTGCTATCGTAGAAGCTAAATTAGACAAAGAGTTGTTGAAAAGTCGAGTTGCTGGTCCCTTCTAAACTCTTCCTTTTGACAATAAGATTTGCTAAAAATTAGGCTTAGTCCCCAGAAAGAAACCTAATACTTTTAGGGGCTCTTGTTGGCCGAACTTTCTAAGGCGCATCGCTGGTGATCGAAAGCCTCACACCGCTGAACCGGCACGGTTTCGAGCCTCGCTGTTGCATGTGTGAAGGTTTGCCAGTTACTTGTCGACGGGCCGGAGGTGATTCTCTTCCAGTATTCCAGCTTCCTCCATCATTAAAAGTGGCTGTCACCATATGAGTGAAATAACCTTGAGTGTGACATTAAAACAAATCCCCCTAATACGTTTAGGGTGTTACACGATTTATCTTACCCTGGAAAATCTGCCTTGTCTATTAACGGTGCGATTCAACAGGACCTGATGTTGAATACGTAGACATTAGATATCGCGATTGCACTAGTTCAAAAACATGGTCACTAAAGCTTGATGGCAAAAATCTATTTAGATGATGCCTTCCGCATTTATGTATCGGTACCTCTCGATGGGATGCTCTACATCCTGTAGGATATTAAAGAGCTCAAGTCATTCTCTGCAATCGGTTATGGCTACAAAATTCGGCATATCAGAGGTCATCCACATACTGGACGACTTTATGTTCGTCGGTGCAAATGGCGCTAGCCAAACTTTCACTTACTTGTGTGAGTAGTTGGGCATTCCAATCAAACACCTACTACCCATCAACTACTATGGTTATGCATGAGATTCAACTGGACTCCAGAATTATGAAAGCATCATTTCCAGAAGACAAAATTCATAAACTGAAAAGCATGCAGGGTGAATTCTCGCGCCGCAAAAAAAGGTAACACTTGTGGAACTGCAGTCTCTCATTGGCTCGCACAATTTTGCCTGTAAAGTCGTCGTGCCCGGCAGAGCATTTCTCCGCTGCCTGATAGAATTTAACAAAAGTTGTATCAGAGGCTCACCATCACATTCGCTTGAATAAAGCTAAAGCCTATGTTAATACCTGGCTTGTATTCCTGGAGTCTTTCAACGGAAAATTAATTTTCTTTCTCCAAATTGGGTATCAAATTTCGACGCTGCTGGTAACTTGGGTTTGGCGGCTGTTTTCGAATCCTCGTGGATAAACCAAGAATGACCAGCACATCTTGCCCATATCACGGTCAAGCAATGCTTGCCGTGGATATTTGGGGCCATAAACTGGCAAATCATAACTTCTCTTTCTTTGTGATAATATGGCCGTGGTTGAAGTAATCAATCACCAGTCTTTCATTGCTGATGAAATTATTGCGTCAGTTAGTAATTGTCTGCCTTCGAAATGACATTCTGTTCAGATCAAAACATATTTCAGAACAATCTTATTCCTGACAAACTCTCGCGGTTACCATTTCAGGAAGCGCTGTCTATAGCTCCTTGGCTCAATCGCTCGTCGAAACCCAATATCCTGTCTGTTGTTCTTCTGACGGCGTCCCTTGCTGAATCTTCCTTGAAAGTATTAAAGCGCGCATGACAAGTATATAGAGATTTTCTCAATAACACTGGTTAGTGTGCCAGTAAGATATTCCTCATCTCATCCTCACAGTTGGTTTCCTTCAAAGCATTCTTGCATCCTCCACAGCTTATACATTCGTATCGGCTATCAGTTATGCGCACAATTTGGCTGCAGTACACGATCCTGCACAGTTATTTCTTGCCAAAAAAGCTACTTACGGGCATGTCAAAATTACACGGCCGGATACCAGATTGCCCATAACTAAGGATATACTCCATAAGATATGTTATGCTATACCCCACATTGTATCCATGTAATTCTTTTACGAGCAATGATCTTGGTAGCATTTCATGCATTCTTACGCATTAGTGAACTGAGAGATCGTTCAGAACAAGACTGCAATAGCAATGTTCTTTAATACAACGATGTCTCTTTCTCCGATCATTCTGGCCCGTTACAAAGCATGCACATTATTATCCGCAACTTCAAACATAACATATCCCATAAACCAGTTCATTTGTTGATAATGATAATATTAGATATTGTCCTGTTCAAGCAATCCGTGCTTATTTTCGGTTACATATTTCACATCCGAGGCCGGGCCCCTGTTCCAATTTCCAGAGGATGCGCCCGTTTCAGCTGCCTATTTATCAGCTCATGTAAAAAACGGAATATCTTTAATCGACATTGATCCTCTTTAATAGGCCATAGTTTTCGCATTGGCGCCGCCACTTCATCTTCAGCAGCAGGAATCCCGAATAACATATTCAAAAATGTGTAGATGGAAGTCTAACGCTATATAAGTATGACACATTTCACTTGGTAGCTATGCATTGTCCAGTCACGGGTTTCGTTGTATGGTAGCCCCAACAAATTTATTGCATAAATAAGGATCTGGTCCAACTTGACCCAGTTTGGCAAAGGTTTGTCAGGGGCTGCCGTGCCATTTGAGTCAGTCATATATGATTATTTTTCAATATTTACTGTATACTTAACACCAAGAAAATAATTAAGAAAAAATAATTCAAAATTTCGAATCGAAAATTCGTCAAAAATTGACCATAGTTTGGTTCTGACGTAGCTGTAACGTCATTATGGCGGCCATCTTGGATTATTTTGTTTTTCTCGCTAGACCTTTGCCAAAACTATTAGTGTGGAAATTTTCAGACTCTTATCCCAGAGGATGGCGAATATATGATGTTTTGAAAATCGTTGGGATAAAAATTGACATTTATAGGCCAAAAATGACCCCGGGCCCCTAATGGGTCACATAGTGCCTCCTGGGCCTCGAAATCGGGGGCACCCCTTCTGATATTGTTCGCGGTACCTCTGACGACACGTGTGCCAAATTTGGTGCTTTATTCCACTCTGTCACGATAAAGTGAAAATCTGGCCTTAAGCCACCGGACTAATAAGCGCGCGAGGAAGATTGCAGCTAAACTCCGGGGAGGGGCACCGTATTGCGACCGAAAAGTGGGCGAGCGCAGCTCCAGAATGCCTCCAGATGATGCACCCGAGTGCGCTCTACAGGTCGGTCCACTCAACTCTGAGGACGATGAAACGTCATTTTGAACTTTTGAATATTTCGAAAAAATAAAAACAATATGGAAAACAAAACTTGAACGAAAATATATATATGTGATTTCCATATTTCTTTGGACTATATTTTATCTCTCGACCGTTTGTAGTATTTACTTGCGGAATTTCAATCTAAATATTCGGTACTTACTTCTCTTGATATTGAACTTGATCGTTGTAGTTTTCCTTAACGTTCGAAACTTAGATGATTTTTCCATGTCACCTTTCCATACTATTGCTACTCTGCTAGGAAATGATTGTTTTATTGTAGGTCAATATGATACATATAATTTCAACACGCTGTGGTCAGTGGCATTACTTGTACAGCTCTTGTTTACTTCGCGTTTCGTCAGTTGGATTTTATGTAAAATTTATTATTTAACTGTGTATAGTTTAGATTGCCAAATAATGAGTAAAACTGTGTGTTAAAGTTTGTCCATTTTAATTAGTCGTCTACTTTGGAGCGTCTCGAAAATCAATACCGTAGCTAACTCTGCAAAAATTACCCGTTTTTTTTTGCAGCGTATAAACAAACCGAACTCTACAAAATGACTACCATTACTCTCTGATATTGATGATGTTTCACGCCTGAAATAACTTTGTAATTCTCTCCATAAATAAAACTCCACTGCTGTAGTTTCATGGTCCGTGTAACCTTGCACAATTCAATTTTCGTTTTTTTGTTTTTGTGTTCTCAAAATCAAAAATTGAAAATTGATCGTCAATTTTCAATTTTCGTTTTTTGTTTTTGTGTTCTCAAAATCAAAAATTGAAATTTGACCGTCAATTTTCAACTTTCGTTTTTTGTTTTTGGTTTCTCAAAATCAAAAATTGAAAATTGACCGTCAATTTTCAATTTTCGTTTTTCGTTTCACTTGTCCCAAAAATGAAAATCAAATAATGAAAATTGCCTCGACTTGTCCGTTTTTCGTTTTTTGATTTTAACTTTGACTCGTCAATGTTAACTGCGCACGCGCAAGACTTATGATGTCACTTTCGGTTCGCGGAGTAGTATGGAAAGCGCAAATTGGATTGTTTAGGCAGGTGTGGAGCATAATATGGAAAAACAGTAGGGGGCAAGATGTGGGAGTTTCACTACACTATAGATCCCTGGAGCCAGGCATTCGAGCTAGAATATAATGGGCCAACTGCGCATAAGCGAGTAGGCAATCGTGCAGCAGGTGTGAAGCATTATATGGAGAACAACGGGGTTGATACACATGGGAGTTTCATTAAAGCAGGGTAGTATAATAAATACGTGGGTACCCTAATCACATCTTCATTTTATCTAGCCAATTTCTACGTTCCCACTTCGAACTTCCCTTGATATATCTGGACCCCTTCAATGTTCAAATAACTTATAAATAGACACGAGACGTCACTGACCTCGAATTCGAAATGGGTCGCACAAGAGCGTTATTGATTGGCTGACCTAATTAGTGGGCACCTTATTAGGAGGAAAGACGCCGCTAATAGAGGATGATGTCACTCAACGTGACTTCATTCGCAATCGATGTACGCTCTGATTGGTTCTTCTGTCGTTAGTAGGTGAAATTTACACCTCGGATTTTGAACACTGAAGGGGTCAGATGAATCAAGGCAGGTTCGTAGTGGGAACGTAGAAATTGGCTCGATAAAATGAAGATGCCTAATCATAACCCCCAAGGAAACTTCCCACGTCGATGCGTTGAAGCGTTTGACACCCACACTTGCGTTGAAGCGTTTTTGACGCTGAACGTTGACGAGCATCTGAACGCTCCAACGATCCAGGTCCCAAAAATAGAGAATGAAGATTGGACCTGAAGCGTTGAAGCATTCAGACGTCTGACATCAAACGTGGCGATTGTGTGCTTGTTTGAAATGGTGGTTTACGGGCCGCATACTTACTCTTATTGGTATTAAATCTTTGTTGGTATCTTTATAAATACTATATTTCAAATCAATAGCAAATAGCGGTTGTCTGCATGAATGCTGTTCGCTTTTGTAGCGCTCTAAACATCTATTTTTAGAAATGAGAAAATCTAAGACTGCGTTCTGATTGGCTCAGGCCTCAAGGCCAATAACCATTGAGAACAGCGGGATGCCATATATCCAGACCTGTCTGGTGCATCTTCACAAGTCCAGGTAAATCGTGAATCCCCGCACATAGACTGCAGTACTCTCTGTTAATTCAAGATATTAACAGACAGTGATAGTGTACTGTTCCAGCTGTCTCCCCTTCAGAGATTGGTCATTCGACTCCGCCATTTCAAACTAAGACGAGCATTTTCATTGGATCACTATTTATAGGAGCCACCCCAATCTTCATACACAACCACGTGACTGTCTCAGTTGACCGATGACATAGCGCGGCATCGTTTTCGATTTCAAAATCTGGCGTATAACTGGGAAAATGTTGTTGTTGCTTCATCAGCCTATCATTGGCCCTCCGTAGAAGGGTCCAATACTATAGGCTATCCCCGCACAGTGTTTACTTGGACATTTTTGGTGATTCGAGTGAGTTCTTGAGTCGTTGCCTCAATCTCGAACATTTCATTCCCGAGGTTATTTTGAATTAGCATATCGGTATCCCAAGCCGACGGTTTTTGCCTTGACTCTCGATGTCGATTTCAGCCTGACATCAAAGTTATGCCAGCGATGTCACATCTCAAACCGTCCAGCTAGTGGATTGGAGTAATGAGCTAGCTGAACCTGTTGAATAATTGGTTTGATTTAGAGGATACCCCTTGATCTTTTTTTACCCAGAACTATCGTGTGCAACCATGCAACCAAGGCAATGTATAGATACCCTAACAAATCGATCAATACACTGGCTCCCGAGGATGGCCTGGTGGGCCACATGCCTCTCACGCTCCTCACGCTCCACACACACAAAAACAAAAAACGAAAATTGAAAATTGACGGTCAATTTCCAATTTTTGATTTTGAGAACACAAAAACAAAAAACGAAAATTGAATTGTGCAAGGTTACACGGACCTTTCATGTACCAGGGCTTAATTACATAGGGAGATACCATACTGTGTTCGTTTTCACGGACACAAAGGTCAAAGATGTGGTGTACGGTCATAGACGTGTGTGCGGTTTATCATTCGGCAATTTCACTGCACAAGGGATATAAACGGCACACCCAGGAGCCACCTGTTATTACTTTATAGGGTATCAATCTTTGTCAACTGGAACACGAATACAATATGACGTCTTTCTATGTAATGAACCCCGGTGCATCAAACTATAGTACATAGTTCATATGCAGAAAATTTCAAATTTATTTCAAGCGTAATATATTATCAATATCACGGAGTAATGATGGTCAGTCTGTGAAGGTCAATTTTTTACTCACTGCACAGAAAGTAAATTTATGCAGATAACAATTGATTTTTGACAGGCTCCAAAGTAGACGACTAATTAAAATGGACAGTTATATTTGTATATTCATGATGATTTGGCATGGTAAGCTTTCGTAAAGCCGATAACATTCTTCTGACTGGTATGCCGATATTAGATTCTGCTTTCATCTTTGATCGCAGCTAGGATACAAGATGAAAATCGCAAATCATACCATTTTTATTTGTATATTCGTTCTTCTCGATTTCTTTGCATCCGGATAGCTATGACTGTTGTAAATAGAACATGAATAAAACTTGGATACAAATGCAAAAGTTTTACTTTTGATCTCGTCTTTGTGGTGTTCTTTCCTCAAGCAAACTCGTGGTTTGAAACACTTTATGAACAAACCCGAATTCGCTTGTGGAAAGTACAGCATGCACACCCTCCATAATGCAGGTAACCAGCTCTGCCAATCTAATTAACATTAAATCCCATCTGCTCCACCATTTGGATATTTGGCTTGTTGGATCTAACCGGCTTGCAGTAACTCGAGCGACAACCACAGTCCTGAAAACTATTCATAGTGCTTTGAAGCAGACATTAATGGTGGAGTAATTTTGATTGGCTCAGCCGAATCAGAAGAACTCAGTTGGGATACATTTTGATTTTTCCGCTGTCCAGTCATTGTGTCGACATAACCCGAGATAGATATGTGGTCTTTGGGTAAGAGGATTAGTCCAAATACGGCCGTGATGTTATAAGGCTGTTAATTCATGGGCTCTCGGAGCACCACGTTCAACTGAAATAAGTAAGGTTCTATATAGCGGTATAAGAGATTGGAAAGCATTGATAGAATATTAATTTATTAAGATTGCCAGCCCTGTATGTAGATGTGAGCAGTACAGCTATTACTCGAAATTTCCTTTTAAAAAGAGAGCCACTGAACGGACGGCGTTCGTGTGTGATACACCACCTTCGTGGTATCTCAGTATATTTTGAGGAAGGCCTAGTTTATGCGGATAAAAGGATGGAAGACAAACTCTTCGAAGTTACGAGAGGATACTACATCGGGGGTCTCCGATATACGGAGACGAACATGTAACTTCAAACAAAGGAGACGAAATATACATCACATTGGCTGACGTTTGATTCGCTCAAATAGTTTTGTGTTAAACTTCATATATCACCACAAAGTTGTGTTTATGCTAACACCCATTTGTGTTATTTTCAACTCAATTCTGGTGCTAAAATGGTTTCGACACAATCTTTTTCGCAGTGTATGGGCATATTCGGAACGGTCATGAGGTCACGAAGCTGTTCGAACAGCATATTGTGATCTTCGTCCCACGGGATCTTGAATTTGAATGTTTGAGTTGATGGAAATGGAGAACTGAGGATGATTAAAATTATAACAAATGGATGAAAGAGAAGTCCTGCGTCCCTTTATAATATTCCATAACGTGTTTCGTGAAAAACAAATAGTAGACGTCACCACAGGGAACGTAATTATTTTTGGAATATTATAAAAGAAAGTAATTCTTCAATTTGCATTCATTTATTCTCATATTTGTCATCATCAGTTTTCTATTTCCATCAACTCAAAACATTCAGAGTCGAGCTTCTATGCTTCGTCCTGGTGAATTCGTTCTCTGTCATGGTTGGGCTTTGTCAGACGAACAATGATTCGGGATGATGAGTATTGCAGTACCGCGCTGCTATACAGGAATATCGAATGGAGGAAACAAACATTCAGTGTTGTTTTATTTAAGCGAATCCACTCTTTGTTGGTATGCAGGATCGGTGAGGTTTTAAAATTATGTGAAATGGTGATATTAAAACGAATGAGAAAGCAAAAACAGTAGGAAAATTCCAAATCTGCATATACAATGAATTTGTCAATTTGTTTCTCTTCTGAAAGTGTTCACTGAAGCTGTTTCTCTGGTATCGCTTTAGGTCGAATCATCATTCCGAACGGACATACTGTGGTCGTGACATATCGAATGTGCCTGTAACAAGACTATGTTATGTATACCAACATATTTATGCAATTTATCAACAGAATAACTGCCATTACCCGAACAATATGATCGTATTACTTGGTAATCTTGCCTGCCACTATACAAGCAATATAATAATCTGTGTGAGTCCTAGTCAGAATGCTATGTTTCTGTTGTGTAACTGATGGAAATGTTAAATTGATATAGGTAGGCTTTGTTCCGGTGTTGTACAAAAGTTGACGAAAACAGAACCATTATCTACACAAGACCAGTCATTTCATCACTAATCACTACAAGTCCAGTGACGAAATACAGTTTGGATTCATCAGCCACAATTGTATGTTGAGAAGAGAAGGCATCCGATAAGAAGTTACATAATATATTAAGCCTCATACATTTGTTTGCTCAAGTTTAGCCTACAGACAGGCTAACAATATGCCAGTGTGACAAAGCGATTAGACACCAATGATTAAATAATCACCAATGATCCTTGAATCCAGCAAGCTAAATATTTACCAACCTTGTCAGATAACATCTTTCTGGCAGATCTAACTGAATAAAACTCTACAAAAGCTGTCTTATATCGAACTGCAACTTCCCCGGCTCATTCTGGCTGATTTTTTTCCTCAAATCATGTTTCCAGATATGTTTTCCAGGAATGATATATAGAGGATTTTCATAATCATTTTGTATTTTCAAGAAGGAATTAATGTACTTGTTTTAAGTACACATAACACATCAGACTTGTAAATAATGAAGCACTCGTATTAACAATGTATTAACTATATACTTTATGAAAATCAGTATAAAGGATATAAATATAGATTGCCGTGTGTTAAAAATCGCACTATATAAGAAAAACCCGTATATACAAGTTAATAAACTTCGATTATGCATCTATTGTCTAGATAACATTTCACTATCTGCTGGGCTATGATAATTGCTTGTGTTCAATTATGCCAAATTTTATAATCCGTTTCGATATGGGAAGTGCTACCTAAACTATTTATACCAGGATCATGACTGAGTAACTATAAGCATTTAACAGTCACCACAGGTGCTCAATCCCGGTGTCATCAAATGCTTTCGAAATGTGCTTGCGCTATATGACGCTACTGATACGTTCAAATTATTCCGATTCTCAGCAATTATTACTGAACCATGCAATAATAATTCACATCGATGTCGCAACGTTGTAAATAAAACGATTACATTTCCATAACATACAGTTGTCTGTATCATACTATCAAATATTATTCAAATGTGAGATTATATTTGCAATTTGGTAAATGTTTAGTTAATAAAACTCATCTGTTTGATTAAATTTGTCTATGTGGTATAACTTTGCTCATGTATCAGTTATATGAGCCACCGTTCCATGCAGTAGAGAATATATGGTGAATAGTATTGTTACATTTAATTTCCTGCGAAGTACAAATCTCACAGAGTGAAATATAACCGAAATATTTATCAACTCACCTGCCGTATATTAAAAGTCTGCAAATTAATCGGTTTAATTTGCACATGATGTCCCAGTGTGGCATATATAATTGAATAAAATATAATTATTTGCACAACTCTGTACTGTGTACGTTATGCTGTGTCATAAGGGCCTGTCCAAGCTGCAATATCTAATGTCCACAAACGGTAAATATAATAGAAAATATATGGCGCATATAAGTGAAATATATGGCAAATGATGCACATTTACAACACTGGCAAATAATGAAGCAACGATATTTGTTTACTACAGTAGGTAATACAATATCATACCATATATGTTCTGTGTTGACCTGTCGTTTAAATATATTTGTCTATATTTGTCTTTCCATTTAAACACCATACGTACACCATGGCCCTGATGTGTATGTTAAAAGCATGCAAATTATATCCACATATGTTAATATTTACAGGTCCGTTTAAACTTTTGCAAATATAACAGTTATATTCACCTTATATTTAGTGGTAATATTAAATAATATCAAATCGAGATTTTCGTGTAGTGCAATATCAATCAATTTGGAGACATCTTCACATTTAGTCCGCAGAGCTACTGACTACCCACTCTGCGATCTGATTGGCTGAAACAGAGAAACTGCTACCTAAAGCGTATAAATACTTAGTCCGACGAGGCTATGTCTGGATCATACTTGTGTGCATAACGACGGCAGCCATTCACATTGCCGTGTTAGCACGTAACGTCACAATCGCTACAAGCCAAGACAGGCGTGACGTCATTCCATTGTTGGGATATCAAAGTAAAAACTTCAGCGTGCATGTACGTCGACTCAACATCCCGGGACAGATAACTCAGAGCGCTCGTCATTTATTATATATTCGCGCCACCCGGTAACAAAACCAAGGGAGGTAAAGGGAAGTAATACGATGTAACCCTCACGTTTCGCTTCCCCGTATAGGACCCAAATAAAGCCAACTATTCCTATCTCCTGGTTAAAGAAAGTGAAAACTTTCAAAACTGTCGAAATGAAATCTCAGTAAAGAGAGTGTCGCGTCAAATGTATGCCATGCTCAAACAGGAAATATTGCTCATTATTTTATAAAGTTGTCAACACAGTCATGTAGACCACTGATAGCACCTAGGAAAGGGAGTCAACAAGCTTACTCAAGAGTTACGCGGCCCTTGATTATGGCATACTTACCTGGCACAGGGGATACCGTGATCACGAAGGCGGTGGGCCCAAGGCAAGGCTTGTGTTTATGGTGATTGTGAAAAGCGGACTATTGGACTATTTGGACTGTGTGAGTATCCGGGAGCCTTGTAAGTATACGGCTGCCGGTAGGTGAATTCAGCATTCGCGGGATATCGTTCGGGGTTTTGGTCCAAAGCCAAAATGCCTGACGGTATCGACCCATCGCGGTTGAAGCGTTCGCTTCGGCTTGTGGTGGAAGGTGCTCCCCGCAGTGTGGCTGTTATGTTGTCGGCCTTTGTCGAGGCGTTTGAAAAAGTCGGTGTTCCCGTGGAAAAAATCAGTGCTCTCGGTCAACTTAAAGGGTCGAGAGAATGGTTCACTACGCTAGAAGATGTCGCTTCTCGTGAACTTCTCAACAGTAGAACCTCTTTGGATTTACCCTCAGTGAACTTATCGTGCCGCGTGTATTCCTACGACAAGCAACTAACTACGGTGAAGGTCATGTGGTTGCCCTGGTTTGTTCGCGATTCCGAGATCACCCAGTATTTGAAGAACTTTGGGCGGATTGTGTCAATTAGGGACGAAACATCTGTCTCCTACAGACCTGAGTACAAATTTTCCAGCCTAACCCGCAAAGTTGTTCTGGAGTGTTCAGAAATCGAAGATTCCGTACCAGACGACCATTCAAACATATACTGCATTGCTCTCCGTGTCCGGAAGGCCGCCATTATGCCTGCGGTGTAACTGTGTCGGGCACACTCGGAAGGAGTGCGAAGCTGATCAGTGCGGTATTTGTCGTTCCTTCGCTCATACCTCGGCAAATCACCCAAAAAGGACGTATATGTCGGTTCTGATCCAAAAAGAGGCTGGTGACGATGACATCCATGATGATGAGAACCCCTTGGATCTGTTGGATAGTCAGGGTGCTGAACCTGTTTTCCAGGACGCTCAGGCTAGCGTGGAAACTGTTTCGGATGCAGGATTGGACTCCGCCTCTAACAATTCAGAGGCATCATTCCTTATTTCGAGCCCTTCTTCGCCCGAAAATCGCCAATTTCCAGAGCAGGAACCCATGTCTCAGGACTATCTGTCGGCGGGTAGATACCAATCTTTGACTGATGAAATGGAGGACACCGGGGCTCAGAGTGATATCCCACTGGATGATTCCACGGATACATCGTCGGGATCTTCAACTCCGACTGGTGATCGGGGTCGTTCCCGTTCGTCTCGCCGTTCCACTGGGACTGATCGTAAAAGCCGACCTCGATCACCCCATCGGAAATGTTCATCCTCACCGAAGTCGAATACGCAGCATCGGTCTTCATCTCTCAAGGGTAGTAGGTTGAGTTCTGCCCAAGGATCCTCCGGAAATAAGAAGAAATTGACTTCGGAGATAAACTAATGATCTGTGCGAAAAACGACTGGACTTGTTTAATGGACTTTCTCTCAACGGATATGGATGGACTTGATGCAATGGATAACCTCCCGCTATGGGAGGTGTGGTCTGAACTGTTCCGGGTATGTCTTTTTATTAAAACGATTCCTAATATTGTCTCCTTATTTAATACTCTTAAATATACATGAGCATAATGGCGTCTATATCATTCCATACTCTTAATTGTAACGGTTTGCTCACAGGTTCTAAGTTTAAGATTCTATGCACTCTATGTACAGCTTTGAATTATGATATCATTTTTCTCCAAGAGACTCACATGTGTTCCCTGGTTCTCCAGAAAGCATGGGAGTCTATCTGGGGAGGTAAATGTGTTTTTAGTTATGGTTCGAACCTTTCATGTGGAGTCGGTATTTTATTTAATCCTCGCCTTAACGTTGAGTTTCTAAAAGTTCATAGAGATTTTTCTGGTCGCTTTGTTTTCTGTGATGTTTCCATAGGTAATTTTAATTTACGTCTGATGTCTGTTTATGCATCCAACCATGTGAGTGATAGAACAGTTTTCCTACGGTCTCTTATTCCCTTCTGTGTTACCAGCCGTCCAATTGTTATGGGCGGTGATATTAATTTGATTTTCGACGCGGCTATAGATAAGGTTGAAGGAGATTCGGATCGTGGTTTTGGCGGGTCGGATATTCTTCGATCTATCTGTAGCGACTATGATTTAGTTGACTCTTTTCGTTTTTTACATCCCCATTCTGTTTCTACCTCCTGGTCCAACGGAAGAGTTTCTTGTCTGTTGGATCGTATTTTTATCTCTTCCTCTTTATGTTCATTTCTTGTCCGTTCTGATATAACCATTGCTTCTCTATCCGACCACTGCTTTGTTAATTCATATTTAAATAATATCCCTTGTACCAGGGTCGGACCGGGGTATTGGCATTAGTAGTGGGTAGAGAGCAGATTTCGAACCATTTCACCCGGATGTAACTATGACGTCACAACTGGTTGTATTTTGTAACGAGTCTTTTGATTGGTTGAATTGTAAGTGTTGTCGGCCATGTTGTAAAGCAAGATGGCGGCGTGGTTCGGGCATGTTCGGGCATGTTCGGGCAAAAAAAAAGTTCCGGCAAAAAAAAAAAAAAAAAAATGTATTCATGCGCGGTGATGCGGTTTGGCCGTGGTTTTGGCGGTGATTCGGTCTCGGGAAAAAGCTTCCGCGGAGAAAAAGTAGTCCCTAGATAAAATGGTCCGATGGGGTCGAGTGAGGTATCAAAGTGAAGGTTAGGTGAAGGAGCATCTAATGGGCTGGGTGTGGGGTTGAAATATCGTCATTCTGCGCATGCGCGGCGGCCGAAGGGTATGAAAATAGCCTTTTTGGAGCTAGGGGAGCCCCTAAGGGTCCGATGGGGTCGAGTGAGGTATCAAATTGAAGGTTAGGTGAAGGGGCATCTGATGGGCTGGGCGCGGGGTTGAACTATCGGCATTCTGCGCATGCGCGGAGGCCAAAGGGTATGAAAATAGCCTTTTTGGAGCTAGGAGATTGACTACTGGTCCAGTGGGGTCGAGTGAGGTATCGATGTGAAGCATTCGTGAAGGGGCATCTGATGGGCTGGGTGTGGGGTTGAAATATCGGCATTCTGCGCATGCGCGGTGGCCCAAGGGTATGGAAATAGCGGTTTTGGAGCTAGGGGAGTCCCTAATGGGCCAATGGAGTCGTATGAGGTATCAAAGTGAAGCATTCGTGAAGGGGCATCTGATGGACTGGGTGTGGGGTTGAACTATCGGCATTCTGCGCATGCGTGGTGGCCCAAGGGTATGGAAATAGCCGTGTTGGAGCTAGGGGAGCCCGTAATGGACCAATGGGGTCGAGTGAGGTATCAAAGTGAAGCATTCGTGAAGGGGCATCTGATGGGCTGGATATGGGGTTGAACTATCGGCATTCTGCGCATGCGCGGTGGCCCAAGGGTATGGAAATAGCCGTGTTGGGAGCTAGGGCAGCCCCTAATGGACCAATGGGGTCGAGTGAGGTATCAAAGTGAAGCTTATGTGAAGGGGCATCTGATGGGCTGGGTGTGGGGTTGAACTATCGGCATTCTGCGCATGCGCGGTGGCCCAAGTGTATGAAAATAGCCGTGTTGGGATGTAGGGGAGCCCCTAATGCACCAATGGGGTCGAGTGAGGTATCTAAGTGAAGCATTCGTGAAGGGGCATCTGATGGGTTGGGTGTGCGGTAGGAATATCATTCTGCGCATGCGCAGATGCAATACGGAGGTCTCGTCCAATCAGAAGCGAGTATTTCAAATCCGTCCCAGAGCTCTCGTCCAATCAGAAGCGAGTATTTTGACCCGGTGCATTATGGGACATATCCAAGATGGCGGCACGTATGTTCAAGATGGCGGCACATCCGGTGTCGAAAACTGGCCATTTTGTCGGATGTGGTCACTCAGTGTCGAAAACTGGACCCTGTATGACGTCACTTCCGGGTTTTTCACTAAAAACTACCTCCAAACATAGAAGAGTTCCACATGTTTCCTCTTAGACGTCCGTATGTTCAATCGCCGGTGGGTTTTCCCGCCCCGCCCCAGCGCCCCGCAGCGCGAGCGCGCGCGCGCGCGCGCGTCATCCCGCGTCATCCCCGGCAGTGCGCGCGCGCGGACGCGGGTCAAAAGGTCAAAGGGTCACCTCCAGGTCAGACGGTCCAATGTCCAATGAGACAATGTTGCGGCATCGCTATAGTCAGAGCTTGAGCACAATAAAAAATTCTAGATTCTAGGGGATTCTAGATGAACCTGGGAAAGATGGGCAGTTCCATTTGGACCAATCAGCGGTCGAAAAAAAGAGCCAATCAGCGGTCGAGAAAAAGAACCAATCAGCGATCGAACAATCAGCCAATGGAATTGGGGTATTCACGGTGTGCTTTCGCTGACGTCCGCGCTTACATCTGGGTTCTTGTACACCCGGGTAATGTTTTTCTGGACATGGATGGGTTACCTTTGGCTCCATTCTAGGCCACTGATTGACTAATACGGTGTTCAAAGCCACTTTCATGCATTATGCTCATAGAACTTATAGTCATAATCTATACGTGTTGGACGAGTCTCTTCACTCACCGTATACACGTACCTCAATGAAATGCCCGCTCCAAACCTAGACCAAAGACACGTACTTGGTCTGTAGGCTGATTTCATTGGTTCTCTATTTTTTACTATAGTGCTCTTGCCTTCTAAACTTGATGGGTTACATTTTGACCCCATCCTACACCACTGATTTCAGTTTGACTGAATCTCCACATTGGGCATTGATGCATTAGGAATAAAACACACAAGACAGGGTTTTTTTGGTGAGATCTCATTTTTTTTTTTTTTTATTCAGTGAACAACAACAACGTGAGAACAACCACGTGAAAACTCAAGCCCATAACAAGGGGCTTGTAATTAACTGAAGCCCAGAACAAGGGGCTTGTACATTGAAGCCCAGAACAAGGGGCTTGTAAACTTAAGCCCAGAACAAGGGGCTTGTCATTAACTTAAGCCCAGAACAAGGGGCTTGTCATTAACTTAAGCCCAGAACGGGGCTTGTACATTGAAATGATGGGCGGCCCAGTCATAGACGAGTACATCGCGGTCCTCGGCCTGGGAGTACTCGTCAAACATCTGTACGATAGTAGATAAGGGTCTTCCTCGGCATCGATGGTACAGGTAAAACAAGCAATATTGTCCGCACACGCCACTGGTCAGGCTTTGCAACGTTTGACTGTTCCAACACCACGTCTCTGTGCCTTGATCCATGAAGTCTGTTAAATCGGGATGGAGGGGTGGCAGACCGTACGGGTCAAAGTATTCCCCCTGCTCTTCTGTCAAGTACACGGCCACCCAGTGTTCACCGGGTCGATCCATCGGGTCCGTGTTGAGAACGTAAGCAGCCGGATACATACGGTCTAATGGAAACACATCTCGGGCGAACACCCCTTGAAAGACCCTACGTGTCTCTGGGTCATTCTCCAGCACGGTGGTTATCTGGTCTGTATCCATGTTAGGTGGAGAAGTCACACAGGACGTTGCGCGCCTTGTCCACTTGAATGATGTTGTCAAACTCGGCGTAGCAGATCACATTGACGGTGGTCGCCAGGGCTCGTGCAAAGTGGATTTCCAACCGTAAATTGCCTTGCTTGGTCAGGGCCAGCTGATGGTCGTTCTCTAAGGTGGGGGTCAGGTCGAAACAGAACAACGTGTATCCGTTCGCGTAGTCCTCCCGACTGATCATATTCCCTTCGTCCTGGTTGATTTGACCGGTGGCTGTAAACAGGCTCTGATAGGCTCGAATGAAATTCCTCCGCCCAAAGTTCGGGGTTAAGGCCGTGGCTGGCACCTGTTGTCCATCCACATGCAGGGCCACAAAATTGATGCCGAAATGTTTAAAGTCAAACGGATTCTCTGGGTAGGCTCCGCTGAAACTGGTATTTTCCACACAGGCCAGGATCAATCGCTTGGGTAGTTCCCCCAGGAACAGGTTTTCTTTGTTGGCGCCCATATTTCCAGCAGGCACAGAGAACACTTTGGTTTGCACACGTCGGATAGGGTACTGGGCTGGTTTTGTTTCCAAGGCTTTCATGTGTCCCAATTGAACGGCTGGATTCGGTTTCACTTTTCGGACATACAGGACTGCGTCTTGGATGACAATCTTATAGTCCGCTACATGCCCCTCTACGTTAGTGGTCATCAAGGCGAAGGTGGGAGGCGCCCGTATCAGTCGGATTTTGATGGGGGTCTTGTTCAAGAGGTACCGGTCTTGCATGAACATGTCTGCATGCAGTCGACCTATCATATCCACCGAGGCACTGTTCGCAGTGAAAGCCTTCCGTTTGTTATATCCCCCATTGTCCGCCGTGTCCATGTGCTCGGCCGTGTCCTTGTAGAATAAAGCGGTTGTCAGCTGAGATTTTTTAGCCTCTCGGCCATACGACAACAGTGTCTCGATGTAGGCTCGATAGGGGTACGTGTTGGTGGAGTCACCGATGAGTTTGTCGCTGAGAAAAATATCCACCTGCTGAAACATCGAGTGCAGCCAGAGATTCGTCGGGCCCACCGTTGCTTGGTCAACGATTCTGGTGCCAGCTCCATTGACCACCTTGGCTTTCACATACGAGTATGTATGGGCTAAATCCACATAGGCCGTATCCGCATTACTGATGGTGAACTCGATGGGCCCGGTTTCGTTGATGCTGGAGAGCGGGAGATGCTCCACCCATAATCCTTGCTCGACACTGGTTTGTGTGGGCGGCACGGTCCACAAATCAAATTCACTGTTGGTGGAGGGGCAGGACTCGGCGTGGATTAAGGCCATGTTTTAAGAAAAGATATCCCGGGTCTCCTTGGATGTGCGTCGTCGCTGGATCGGTCGTCGACTGGTGCGTGATCTCGGTGGGGCAGCTCTTTTATTCCCTACGGTGCGTTGTGCTTTGGCCACCAAGACGCCTCCCGCTTCTTTGGCCCGTCGTTTCAAGGATTCTTTGGGTGCCGTACCCCCCAAGACATCACCGGCCACTTGCAGTCCACTGCGTACCGCTTGCTTGCCGATTGCTTTCACCCCACGCGTCACCAAGGGCAGGAACGTTTTCACAATGCTGCCGAGTATGTTCCCCAGACCATGTCCTCGTTGCATGCGTGCACCGCTAAAGACCGGAAAGCCACCCCCGGCCTGTTGGGTATAATAGTCGGCATAGCTGCGTGCATCGCACTCGTAAGGTACTTTCATTATGCAAAGTGGGGAGCACGTGCTTGTCGAAAATGAAGTGTCAGCACCACTTTTCCTCGTTCGAATGCCACCGCCCGTCCCGTGTCATCTCTTATATCCACCGTGATCGTGTTGATATCGGTATGTCGTACGGGCAGGTACATGATATGGTTGAAACTGTGGGTGACTTGATCGCCATACGTCTTTTTAATAGGGACCACCCGTAACAGAGGTGTGTTGATATCGCCCACGATGTGGTTGTCCACCACGTCCGAGTAGACGTAGAGTCCGTACATACCCGACTTCATATCCATCGGCATCTCGCCATGGTGTTGGGTGGGACCAGCGAACGTCCGTAGATCGAAACCCAGCATTTGCTGTAGTGTAGGACTGAGTTTCACATTCACGGTATCGGTGAGGGTAAGCTGTGCCTTGTCGTTGTGTACGTTGACATCGAAGAACACGTTTCTCTTGAAGCGCAAGGCTATCAGGCGTGCTGCACTATCCGTCAACCCCCGTAGCGCCTTATCATGCATCAGTCTTGACAGCCCACCCATGAACTCTTTGGGGGTATCGTATTGGCCTTCGGACAGGGTGAGTCGGGTGTTTTTGCCTTCGTAGGTCACCTCGTACCACACTTCATTGGCTCGCACGTTGTACCATGAGTAAGGGTATTGGACATCCACGAGGGCACATTCCCAGCGTCCAGGTAAATGTAACGGTTGCGGTAACTGGGTCACGTACTTGGCCACGGTGTTGTCAGGAAACACATCCAGCGAACTGTTACTGGGTAGGGTCAGGTAAAACATGGCGACTGAGCTGTCCTGCTGCTGCTGTTGGCTTTAATAGGTCTTCCAGGCCTTGGGCGGTTGTGTCCGGCGTCGTGTTCGTCGCGTTGACTTGCTACGTGTCACGGCTCTGGAGATGTGGGGTGTCTTGATCAAGGGTGTTTTTTTATAGGCGCGAAAAGAAAGTGCCCGTTGTGGTGGTGTTTTGGGGGGTGACTCCGGTTCCCATTCGACTTCCCAAGAAGGTAGTGGGCCACTCGGTGATTGCTGGGTTTGCTGCATAAAGGCCCAACGGTGGGGGTTCCCCACCAATTCCTGTGGTACATGCATGTCTTTCAAGCCTTGAGCGAAGACCCCCCATCCTCGAGGATCGGTGTGCGATCTGCGTTGACGCATCAGATCATTCACTAAATCCGTCATGTGGGTGCCGGGACCACCTGATTCTGTACCAGGAGTTCGCCTTTATCATTCCAAGTCATGTTAGGATTCTGTTTCATCCGTTGTAATACCAGGCCAGCTTGTTTCTTGAACGAGGCAGGTACACTCTTCAGCACTTCGTCTTCCACCCACTGTGGGGCTGTGGGGGCTACCTCACCCGGTTGTTGGAGCGGTGCTGAGGTCAGCGGTCTGTCACGTGGTGGTGGTGGTGGTGGTGGTGGTGGTGGTGCTGTTGCTGGGGTAGACAGGGTTTTGTATTGGTCCATGAACGTCATGTACCGTTAAAGCGTCTCATTGTACCGTTGTACTTTCTCACTGTCGCTTAACCCCGGTCTCTGTAAGATCTGTTGCATCTCTCCATCGAGGCTGTTTATGGTCTTCACCGTAGGTGGGACAGGGTAGGGTGATTGGAGGTTTTGCAGGAACCGTGGTTCGACGAGGACCATTTTTTTCGTGTGGTTCATTGTCGGCCAAAGAGTCCACCCAATACTGGACCCAACACGGAAGCGGCCAACGGTGCTAAGATGGCCCCGAGAAAGCCGCCTTCTGTAACACCTTTTTCTTTTGTGTTTGAGGGACCCGCTTGTGGACTAGGGTTCGGAGACCTGTCTTATGCTTGGCCAACTTGGTCTTCTGAGCCGGAGTCAGTGGTACGTTGCCTTTTAACAGATTGTACCCGATCTCGCACAGCCAGCGTACAAGGTCAGGGTCCGCACCGCGTACAATGGTTCGGACCAACTCGGGTGGGGCCGTCTTCAATACACGGAGCGTGGGAGCGTGCTTCCGTACTCGCGCAGACATCATGTACAACTAATGCCAGAACCCACAACTCTGCCCTTTTTATCCACCTCACAGACAAAGTCAACCCTGCTGTGGTATTCATTCTTTTTATTATTCCCCATCATCAAACACACAAACCCCAGCTGGGGGCGCCACTGTGGGTGTGTTTACATTATTTTTGCATGTACACGTGGTGGGTCTCTCCGGGAAAGATGCCGGTCCGTAGTCGAAGGTGGTCGGGGGGGTGGCTTGCTTGAGGTCGAAGAGCATATACCCGTGCTGAGGGGTTGTCGCATCTTTGAAGGCTTCCAACGCAAACGGTGTGCAGCCGGGATACATCTGTCTCGCCAGGTGCAGCAGTTGAGTGGTATCTCTCGGGTTTTTGAAGACCACCAGGTAGTGGGCATTTAAGCTGATATTCCGATGTTCTTTGTTTTTACTGAACAGATTCTGCACAATGTAGATGATGCTGAGCCGCCGATGATGGCTGCCTTTGGTAAAGAGTTGGGTGACCCGTGCATCCGTCTCCGCCATGAGATCATCCACAACCACCAAGGTGTCGGGTTCCAAATCGGCCAGGTTGGGTAGGCCTTCCACGAACGTGATGTGGGGCATTGCTGCATACGCTTCGTGCCATTCTCCGTAACACCACACGACTCGGGCAATGGGTGGAGTGATCATGCTGTCGGCGTGTTGAAGGAGCTTCCTGACGAAGTGCGTTTTGCCGGAGCTCGTCGGTCCTGCGATGACGCAGGTGAAGGGATGTTGCCACCGAGGGTCCATGGTTTGAGGTCTATCCGTTGTCGTGGTAACCCGCTCTTGTAAATTTCGTACGAGTGAACTGGAGTGGTGGTGGGTACAACGTCGGTCGCCGTTGTCTGTTCACGTTCAGAGATGGTGCTGGGGGTGGGTACAACGTGGGTGGTCGTCGTCGTTGTCGGTTCACTGTGAGGGATGAAATCCGGTGGGTCTTGAGACGTAGTAGGTGTACTTGGTGTAAGTGTAGAGCTCGACGTGGCTTGTACGCGGGGTGTGGTGGTGGTGGTGACTGGGCTCGATACGACTGGTGCTCTCTGTAGACCCGTTTCACTGATGGTTGGTGTTCTCAGTTGGTTAAGTAACGTACTGACATAGGCTACGTCGTAAAACACACCTCCGTACAACACACTCAGCAGGGTTAGCAATAGCACCCCAAAGACCACTTGCGCTTTGCGCGTTTTGCGAGACGCTGTCTTCGGAGGCAGCTGCTGTTGGTCCATAGCAGTGGGGTCGGACGTGGAATGAAGGAGGACGGCAGTGGTATCTGGTTTTATAGTCGTTTCACCTGGTTGACAGCGACCCAGGAATTGAAGGAACTGGGCCAGCCTTGCCATTTTACGAAATGAAACAGTTTGCCACGTCGACGTTCCGTTTTCAAAATCTGCTCCACCGTGTAGTAGTCTTGCTGTATTTTTACAACAGGCTGTAATTCCGTGTCGTAAAACGTCCCCAGCAACGTTTCGCCTTGGAGATCTTCCAGTTCATAGACTCGCCGCTGTCGGGGTAGGCGCCGTTTAATCAGGAAGTGCTCATCGCCCCAGTTGGGCAAGTAACTTTTCTCGAACTTGCCCTTGACTTTACTGATCCGTACAGGGTCCCCGACCTTGTACACCGCCTTCGGCGTTCGCTGCGATGGCCTGGGGTACAAGACACGCTGGACTTGGGCTTCATTGCGTTGGGTCACGGTAATGGGGGCTCTCTCTATACTCCGATGATAGGCTCGATTGTAACCCCTCACCAGTTTCGGGAGAACATCGATGTACCGCCTTGTATTTTTATAGGTGAAATATTTATACATGCGGCCTTTGAATGTCCTGTTGAACCTCTCCACCACGGAAGCCTTGGTCTCGTTGTACGTATGGAAGAAAAACACCTTCTGTTTCTTGAGAAAGGCCTGGAACGGTCTGTTGAGGAATTCCGTGCCTTCGTCGGTTTGCAAATACAAAGGTTTGCGCCCGGTCTTGAAGATGTCTTTGAACGCCGCTATGAGATTTGCCCCCGTTTTCGTCCGGATGGGTACCACCCACGCATACTTGGATAGGATATCGATGCATGTCAAGATATACCGATTCTCATCGTTGTGTTTGGCAAAGGCGCTCATATCGACCAAATCCGCTTGCCACTGGGCATCTATTCCTCCCACGATGACCCGGTTCCGTAGAAAATGGCGCCGGACAGATCGATGTAAGGTATAGGTGTCTTGTCTTCTTAACCAATCTCGGACTTGGGCACGTTGTATCCCCTGGGGTTTGGCCGCTCGATAGAGAGCCGACAATGCACTATAGGCTGCCGGACTGTCGGGACTGTAGTATAAGTTATCCAACACCTCCCAGCGCTTCATGGTGACAAAATGATGATGGACCCTGGCTCTATCGTTTATTTATAACGGGTATATCTTGGGCCTGAGTTTCTTTCTGATTTTCTTCGTGGACCTCCACAGTGGCCATGGTCAATGACCAGTCCAACTCGTCTGATGACCGCTTGATAAGCACTTCATCCACATCCACCACGGCATCTTCCAATGCAGACCATAGATCAGGTGAAGGGTAAAATGCACTGTACCTCCATCTAGCCGAGCCAATTGAGCAAAGAAAGGGCCGCGTCGGATGTACACATCGTGACACAAGTGGATGAGGTCGCCGTCCAGTTCACCAGACAACACCCGTTTGAATTTGGTCCAGCCTTCCCGGGACAGACGAATGTGAGCCGGGCACGG